>VDFB02119977.1:0-16066 GCA_007258455.2 Sequoia sempervirens | reverse complement strand
TGGTGGTGGCATAATTTCCCATGAGAGGTGGTGGCAAGGTTATGGGCAATGGTTGCTAGCATCATTAATATCTAGTGATGACAAGGCAATATAAATAAAGTGCCTAAAATTCTGTTATATGTTCAAACCTATTTATAACTAGATGCAATAAATAATTTTATATATGACTATATAATCTATACAAAAAGGGGAGAAAATTTCATAAGAATAGAAAAAAGTGCTTTGATTTTGATAGTTTTGATAGTTATTTTTTAAGTTCTTTAGCCTTTTGATCATGATAAAGGGTCATAGTTGACTCAAAATTCTTTGAAAGTTCACGTAATTACCAAATCTAGCATGCACCTCCCAACTTCATATCCTTGTAAATCGAGCCTCCAATATCTAATTTAGATGCTTCAAAAGGGAAAACTAACTTTCTTAAATATTGTGAACTCAATAGTAAGCATAAGTTTACTCTAAAGGTTATGCAAAGCTACCTACAAAATAAATCCATAATTAAGAAACTTCAAACATAATATTTCTATTAGATTTTTATTCTCTAAGTTATCATTTGATGCAAGAAACAAATTATACACACATTTCAAGATCAACCATGATATCTAATCCTATAAATGGACTAAATTTATGACATCATAGCTATGATACCAAATTATAATTTTTTATGAACAATAAATCTACTTAAGACCAAAATTCTTATAGACTAATCACAAATCTATTTGAATATAATAATTTTCTTCTGTATTCAATATTACATGAGACAAATCAAAAAGAGAAGCATGCAAATACATAGGCCTCTTCAATGCATGCATCAAGAAGATGACAAGTTCAAGAGGTAGGTTTTAACTCTTAATTTCATTCATAGTGAAGTGGTAAGTTAACTCAATCTATCTAAGACAAAAGTTCCCTTCACTAAATAGAGGTAGCACCTAACTACCATAAATTATGAGTTGAAGAGGTATTGATAGGTGTACCTTAATTCAAGGTGTCCACTTGTCAATATAACTATTTGGGTGAGAACAAATAAATATCCTAATTATCTTAAGTAAACTTATTAAATAGGTACAATATCACACTTATGTATAACTTATCCAAGGTGAATAAGATATTACACCAAAAATATCTCTTAAATTTTCTTGAATGTTTATAATTATTATTTAAACATCATTATTGATGTTTTAAAATGAGTAAATGAATGCCTTTAAATACAACTTAGCACTCAAGTAACACAAACATGTGCTAGGTTGGCTCATAATGACTAGTAAAGTGGCTACCAATAACTAAAATTAAAATTTGAAAAAGTGTCAAGCATTTTTTTACCTCTCGTTTCATAATGCTCTAGATATTCTATGAAAATTGGGACACTATTACCTACTTTCGCATGTATGGAGGCCAAAATGGTTGCATGTTTTCTATGCAAGGCTTTTAGGCTAACTATGTAAGAAGCGAATTGCAATTAAAACACATGGGTGGTGTAGATTATTTTTCATTAACATGATAAGGTCCAAGTTTCCTAGAGATACATTTTTTTTAGCTAGCTCAACCCTCAATTTTTACTTGCTATAACTCATTGTGAGCATTTATGAAAGAAACTACATGACATTTATATCTTAAAATATTCACATATTAAAATCTTGTCTCATGCTCCCACTTGTTCTACACTATTTTTAAACATACCTAACTATTTTTAAATATACATTAATGAATTAAAATTATATAAAAGTAATTATCAATTGTTCAAAAAAATGTGAAAGTTGTAATAAGAAAAGAAACTCCTTGATGGATAAAAAATCCAAACCTTTCTTAATTAATCAATAAATATACTATTAATTGTTTTATTAAATAAATTATATAATTAAAAAATGATATAATTATTGAAAAAATATATAAATTCTAAATGAAAATATATAACATATAAGTAATTAATATACAACTAATAAAAGTTAAATCATTTTAATTACAATAAGCATGTGTCAAATCATAACTAACTTTTATAGTAAAACTTTGTAAATAATTTAATAATGATATATTTCTAAAAAAAAATATTGAAGATAAAGATTATATATAAAAAAAAAAAGGTTTCTTGGTCAAATCATTAAAATTTTATTTTAAAAATATTTCTCACTAAACATGCCCATGGGGAGTTACACTATTTGTTATACCTCAAAACTTCAACTCTAAATAAATAAAATACAATTTCACATTTAAAAATAAAAATCTTACAAAATCTCATATAAGCACTATATATTCGTTCACAATATTAATAGGAGGCCTTTTATTCCTCTCCCTACTTATCTAAATCTCATAATATTTTTTAGAGTGATTTTTATTAGAGAAAGCTTATAAAATTACACGAGAATATAGTTAGTTGAGCATTTTTCGATAGTTGTGATAGTAGCTGTTTATATAATGCCTAATAGTTGTGAAATAGTTGTGACATGACTATCCATAATTAAACAAAATGTATTCTTTTGATCTAAAAAGCAAACAATCATGTGATTCCACATCTGAGCACTCAATAAAACATGTTGTGAATGCACAAGTATTGATCTCACTTTTTTTTGGGCCTTTTTAGACACCTTGACAAAAAGCATGCTGATGTGGCATCATATTTGATGATATGACCCTGAAACCTTAGATATAAGCAGGGGACTTGTCAAGTAAGCTGCTGTAAAAAATTGAGAGATTTGAAATTTCCAAATAAGATAGTTAGAAGCACAAAATTAAGGTGCACAGCTAGTGAGTCCTCTCCCCTATATTTCTTAGTGTAGTTGAATCGAAAATAATTACGTTTACAAGATAGAAAACTACTATTAAAAATTAATTGGAGACCTCGTCTTAGTCAGAAAGGTAAAGAAAGTTAGGGGGAACGGAAAGTTGAAGTCATAGGAGGGGAAATTTGTTACTCATTACCTTTCTTGTCAAATCGTATCATGCACCCATTCCCACTTTCCGCGTATTTACGCGGATTTCCCGCTTTTTCACGTTAGATATGCAACCATCTTTCTACTTTAAGCCACTGGGCCCCACGCAGTTCATTAATCCACGCCGGTTGCGTGATGGTCACGACTCACGTAGTGGTCTGCAACTTTGGTTGGTGAGCGGGGCCCACCCTTGTCCTTTCGTTTAGTGTTGGAACGGTGGGCCAACTGCCAGAAGACTGCAGTTCGCTACTGTCTATTTAGAGAGATGGATGAATAGTGTTGATAGAACTTCTGCTTTCCATCACTTTCAGCTTTCCCAATCTTCTAATAGTCTGACAAAATCTTTTTAATCTAAAACAATTTTATTTTTCTCTCCACTCTCAACTGTTATTCTAAACGATGATGAAATCCGCGGGAATATTCTTTATCAGAACTTTTATTTATATTTATAGTAGTTTTATAAAAATGAAATTAATGAATAGTTTGGTAATATATTTGCATTAGTTCTCTTTTGGGAAACTATCTCTTAAATTATTTTTTCAAACAAGAACATAAATTATAAATTATATGATCATTTATGGGATTAATATAGAATTAATGTTTGAGAATGCAGTGGACATATTAATAGTTTTGATGTTCATATTTATAAATTGTAATAAAATGTGTAAGAAATTTTGATTTGATTAGGGGAGAAGAAGCAATAGTTGCGAAAGTGACTTGTCATAATTTGATAGATTAAGAGAACATATTTTCATTATTATTTAAATATAAAAAATATCAATTGCTTTTGTGTTAATAAATACCATGTAAATAATTCTTTTGAATTTACTTTACATACATCATTAATACACCAAAATGTATCTAATTACTCATTATTCTATCAAATGAACATGGATTAGTGGTTCATTGCATACTCCGTATGGAACAAAAAATAAACTAGCAATCTCACCTTGGTGTGCAATGGTTATGATGAAGAAGTGTGGAAGGTCAATTTGGAATAAGATTGACTTATTTTTTGCATACAATTGTGTAGTACATGAGGTCAATTGGTAGGTCATTTAAAAATTGATGTTGTTTATGAAACAAAGGTCTCAATTGAGAAGTGATAGGTTCAAATCAATTATGAATCCACGTACAAAAATATAAACATGATTAAAATAAAAGCTTTAATTCAAAAGGATAATCAGGTTCCACTACCAATAGGGTCATGTTATATTTGCAATACAAAAAGAGGGAGAGAGGAGAGATAGGGATAGAAAGAGGGAGAGATTGCGGGGGGGGGGGAGGGAGAGAGAGGGATGGAGAAACATGGATTAGGTGTATATAGCGTCGGAAGACAAATCGAGACGTCGGTACGTCCGGATCAGAAGACAAATCTTTCGGCGTCGAAGAGTCGAGGATCGAAATCGAGTCGATCATGGCGATCTCGGATCCTCGTCGAAAGCAGATCTTTTTAAGGAGAAGTCGAGATCGAGAATCAGGAAGGGAGAAATCGTCGATAGATCAAAAGATCGTCGAGGTCGGCATCTCCCATGGAGGGATCGAGAAGAAGGAGATTCAAAGAGTGGATCGCTCGCGAATGAAAGAATCGTCGTCGAGAAGGAATAAAAGATCGAGGGGTAATAAAGATCCTATAGAGATAAAGATGTTAATCGTCAATAAAATGGTCAACAATGCAATTCTTGCATGTCTTTTTGCAAACATGGACTATCAATCTCAAGATTCAATTCCTTTGATGTAAAACAAAAATGATTTTTTAATATCATCTAAACAATAAGTTAGATATAATGATAAGTATAAATTAAATATTATATATTTTAAATATAAAATGGATCTATTTGAAAAATAATTGTATATAAAAATTAAATATATAATCTCTAAATATACACTATTATTATATTATACTTCAAAATATGTAAATGTAGGATATTTATATTATATAGCTTTATTTTATAATATTATATTAAAAATAGTTAACAAAGTTATAATTTACAACCTAATTTTTATTTTTTTAAGTTTAAGAAAATAAGATAATGAATGTAGATAACAAATCTAAGATACATTTAATGAAAACCCTAAATATTTATATGTCACTTTGTAGCACAAACACAAAACAAGTAATTGTAATTTAGTTTTTGTATTTTAAATAAAAAATATTACTTTTCAATTTTATAAAAGATAAATATTTAATTTACATTAAAAAAATCTAAGTTGACAAGATGTAATACTATTTTCCTAAAGATAGGTAATAAAAATAAGTATTTTGTTTTTTCACAAATGTCATAATTGATCTTGTATTTTAAAAATAAATAATTAGAAAAGAGACATGATCATTAATTCTCATGAAAGCTTCTTGACACTTGCATCCATAAATATGCTACGTTGTGCTTTCATTTGATGTGTGCATCATAATACCCCTCTCATCCATTCTATTTCAAGTTGTTCTTATGGTATTCCCAAGTCATTGTTTGAAACTACTATGCATCCACTTATAGGGATCCAAACATGACTAAAACAAAACCTCTAAATCAAGAAGATAATCATGACCCATTATGAACAAGTCCATGTTATTCTTGCAATAGGGAGTAAGGAGAATAGTGATAGAGAGGAAGATGGAGATGGAGATGGAGAAGAGGAAGAGAGATAGGTAAAGGAGGGAGAGAGAGTAGTGGGGGGAGAGAGGGATAGATAGAGAGATGTGGTGGCAGAGACAAATTATATAGAGAGGGAGAGAAAGAGAGAGGGGGGGAAGATAGAGATAAAGATAGACAAAGGTAGGGAGGGAGAAACAAGGAGTGTCTTTGTATATGAGTTAGAGAGAGATATGGAGAGAGATCTGTAGAGAGGGAGATAGATTTATATAAATAGATAGAGAGGGAGAGTTAGACCTCTCCCTCCCCCCTCTTCTACTCTATCTCCCTCTCTATATCTCCCCATCTCCCTCTCTCACTCCCTCCCTATTGCTCTTATCTATCTCTCTATCCCTACCTCTATCCTTTTCTCTTCCCATATATATTTATCTCTATCTATCTCTTATTTCTCTCCCTCTCTCCATGTCTATTTGTATCTCTACTTCTCTCTTTTTTATTTATCTCTTGATCTATCTCTTTATCTTTGTTTCCCTCTCCCCTTCTCCCTATATCTCCTTATATCTCTCACTCTAGTCTCACCATATATATCTCTCTCTATCTCATCCTCTTCCTCTATCTATCCCTATATCTCTCTATATGTATCTCTCCCTCTACCTTTCTTTATCTCTCTATCTATTTCTCTCCCTCTTCCTATCTCCCTCTATCTTCATCTCTATATCTATCTTCCTCTCTCCCCCTCTATCTATAGACATTTTTCCTTATCTCTCTCCCTCTCCCTCTTCCTAGACCTCTATATTTATCTCTTTTCCTCTCTATCTCTATCTCCATATTTCTTCTTCCATCTCTCCCTCTATCTCTACCTAAATTAAAGAGATGGAGGGAGAGATGGAGAGAGAGAGAGAGAGAGAGAGAGAGAGGGAGGGAGAGAGAATATATGCTAGTATATTAAATGAGTCTAATTTATTTTTAAAAATAATTCATAACAATTTAAAATTATTAAATTTATTTAAAATTTAGATTTTGAACTAAATAATACATTTGTTAAGTTTTTTAAAATAGATAAATATAAATTTATAAATAAAAATAAGCATAAAATATAAATATAAATAATATATTATAATTGTAGTGTAGGAAAATGTATCCCTTTACATTTTCACACTTGTTTGAGTCTTCCCTATTAAAACTTAGCTTATTTATGCCTTAATTGGTCCTATTTTGCATCCATGAGCCTAGTTAAATGCATTTTTCTAAGGATAATCCTGACATATAATAGGTGACAAGTCATAATTTAATAATTTTGGCTATGTGTTCTAGATTTAGGGATCTAGGACCCATACACCCATCTAGGCATATGGGTCCTCCCTAGATCTTGAGTCCTGATTTCAAATGTCACATTGAACTTAGCACTTCTTGAAACCTATGTCATGGTTTTAAGCCTCTGGGACTCATACGCCCAACTTGGTGTATGAGTCCTACTTTAACCTAAAACCTATTTTAATTCAAATTCTTGGGGGGATATTATTATCCTTAGATTCAATTTCTAAATGTTGGCTTGTAGTGTTGTAATTTTAGGAAATTAAGCATAAAAAAGTATAAATACAAGGTCATTTCATTAAGTTTATCCTAGCAATTTAAAGTATCAAAGTATCCTAGAAAGTTTATGACATCAAGAGCATTCAAAATAAAATCATCAAGCATTTGGAGCTACGTTCAAGATTCAAGCATCATGTGTGTTTGTGAGCTAACATTTTTGATGTACATTTCATGATTCAAGCAAGAATTCAATCAAGAGTCAAGATCCACATTCATGCTAGCCATTTCACACAAGTTTTTAACCTTCATTTGAAGGGTTTGATCTAGGTGAATTGGATCTTGAAGATCCTCTTAAGGAAAAGTTGCAAAAGTTGTCAAAATTGTCAAGAAGTTGTCATCTTCACATAAGCTCACCTACAGACTAGAATTTAGACTTTTAGACCTAAAGATTGGATAGGAAGGAAGCTACAAAAGATCACTAGAGGCTACAAAAGTATTAGTCATGTTAGGTCTCAAATGTGCAGGTTTTGAGCCTTAAAAGGGTGCCAGTCTCTTAATACACTTTTGGCCAATGAACAAGGAAAACAAGGTTGATTACCTCTTGCACTTTAGGCTCTGCCAGACCTAGGTGGGTGTACCTGAATAGTAGGGAAAATTCAAATTTTAAATGTGGTTCCTAGATTGGGCAATATACTCACTATGGAACATGAGGGTGAAGTAGATGTGGAGCTTGATGGCTAATTCCTACTGAAAGTATTTGAAGAATCAAGGGTGTGAGTTGTATTTTGTATTTAATATCCTAAATATGACCAGTGCCTACTCCTATTGGGTGAATGGAGGGAATGAATGGATGGTGATTATGGAGACAAATTTGTAAGATAAGTAAACCTATTATTCAACTTAAATCGAACTACTAGGCATGTGAGATGTTTGCACCTTGTGCAAATGTGCAAGTTTGTTTAATATAGTGCTCTTATTTAATAATCTCAGTGTTATGGACCCTCAAGTTATTGTGAAAGCATGAAATTTTTTCAAAGATGGTTGTTGTTGCACCAAAAGATCGACCTATTAATGCTTGATATAGTCGTTGGATTTATACAAGATCAAGATCCACAAGAGGTGTTTAAACCATGTCACGAAGCCCAAGCACTGCACTAGACTATGCCTACCATAGGAAGAGGAGACCAAGGGTCACACCTTGCAACAATCCCCCTAGCGAAAGTGCGAGGTTCAAACATGTGACCTTAGCTCTCATACCAATTATTGCAAAGACAATTGTCATTACACCAAAAGATCAACCTATTAATGCCTAATACATCTGTTGGATTTATACAAGATCAAGATCCATAGGACATGGTTAAACCATGTCACAAATCCTAAGTGTTGCGCTGGACTATGCCTACCATAGGAAGAGGAGACAAGGGTCACACCTTGCAACAAAAATGACTTTTAATTCTTAGTTCAGTGGAAACCAATCAAAACAACCTCTTTAGAACGATTTTAATCCTTGGTAGGAACCAATTAAAGTAAATTATTTGAAAGGATTTTTAATTCACACCAACCAAAAACCAATCAAAGCATCCACAGAAGAACAACAAATGTGTCTTGATAAATCTAGAAAACTTAAATAACTTGAAAATACCACTTTGGGGACAACAACATAATAGATAAGTATTAAAATTGACACAACAATTGAACACTGAAAATGGATTACGAATTATAAGTAGTCTGCTCCATTATACTACTTCAAAAAATAAACATTTGTAACAAAAGTCTTTAATATGATATAGATGGGTGGATTATGCAATCTATCTTCTTCCTAATTCCTACTGTAATGAAATAGAATATGATATGATGATGATGATCTTAAAATTGAGCCCTAGTTTCCCTATTTATACGGGAAGTGACAAGCTTCAAGCTTGTTCACAAAAAGTTACATCATTTCTTGACTAAAACATGATTAACATAAACATAAAAACTTTGAGAGTTTTTTGGTGGATGCACTAGAATCCATTAATCTCTAGCAAGTGCACATGATCATCAAATACATGTTGAAGGCTCATGCGATGTGATAGTGTATCCAAGACCACCAAACTGTGATCCTTGCTACTCCTCTTTAACTTGGCCTATGTAATGAATAAGTTGTCCTTCGACAAGTGCTTAATGTATCCACTCTTGGCATGAATGTCTGCATTATGTATAATATCCTCCATTGCATATTCAAGTTCAAAAATTCTTCCAAGTTGCTCATGTATTTTCTTGAGTACCTCATCTTCATCATTAATTGCATCAAGAACGCCTAGAAAATAATGGGCTATATCATCCTTCCATGTATCATGATCTTTCAGATCTGTTTCCTCAAAGAAGTTGGGAAGGGCCATACTTAGTGGCTGATTGAAGTCACATAATTCCTATGTCAAGATGTTATGGAATTTTTCATGTGAATTCATGAGCTCTTGATATTCGTGGAGCGCAGTATTGTTATCTCCCTTTTTTTCTATGATTTGAGACTCCACTTCCTTCATCCTGTTACACAATATGTTGTGTTCCAATAGTTTTCATATGTTTTATCATGAATGTGCTAGACCTTGTCAACATGCTTATAGATATTGTCAAATCCCATACAAACTATCTCTGATGCCATTTCAAAAGTGGTGGTTTTCAACTTTCCTTTTAATTTTTCTTGTTCTTTATGAGCTTTCTCATGTTTATGTTTCTAATAGGTCATCTCAGACATTGCTTCAAGCACCTTTTTTTCATTCAAAATCAGTGGAGAGTACAACCCTAAGGAAGAAGGCAACCTATCTCTATAGTTGATCAGCTCTTGCTTTAACCTTTCATTCTCTTCTATCAATCGCTTATTATCCCTTATAAATTCTTGAATCTGAGCCTTGGTGAACTTGGCCACATTTACATTCAAGTCAGCAGTTTCCATAGGGTCTATCTCCCCTACCCTTTGTACCAAAAGATGTCCAAAAATTTGATCATGATTAACAAGGGAAGGATTTTTTCTTGGTGGGTAAAGTTCCCGCATCTGTAGAGTATTATTATCAGGGTTATATCCTAATCCAATATATATCTTATCAACAACCTCATATTTCAATTGCAAGGTTTTGTTCTTTCTCTTCAAAAAGCTATCAAAACAAATGGTTGAACTAACATCCCACCTTGGAAGGAGCATAACCCCAACTTCTTGCAATAATTCTCTTCCTCTTTTAGTAGTCAAACTTTTTATCTCTTTATCAATCTAATGTTGAAGCTCTTTTAGGGAATATGCTTCCTTTTTAGGGTTGATGTCTTTTAGCCTTTCTCTTACTACTCTTCCTTTATACTGATAGATGAAATCCTTGAATTCATAAGTTTGAACAAATGTGTCATCTACGATGAATTCTTGACTAGCACAATGTCTCACATCGTCAGATAGCTCATTAGAAGCTTCAAAGGTAATCACATTCCTTTATAGTTTCATTTTTATATTGGGGAATAACAGGAATGTTGATTTGTGTGACCTCTTCCTCCCCCTCAATATCATCTTCAATCATGATTGGGGCTTCAACTGAGAAACTTACCTGACTGTGGTGACAAATGGCCCAATGGTGTTACATCTTCTACTTGTCTCCTAGAACCAACACTTTTTCTCTTTTCAAATGCTATCAGAAATACATCCTTTGTTAGTTCTTCTTCATGCAGAATTAATTTTTCAATTCTTTCCATAGGATCTTGAATTTCATGAAAGGCTTCTACATAGGATGGGTTATTATTCATTATCCAAGCCTCAACCATAAAAATTATATTGTAGGCATTCATCCTCATTATCACTTTATTTTCCTCATAGTTCCTGATGAAATCATCCACATGGAACTCATGCTCATATCCTTTTAGTTTTTGAGAAATCTTGGCATCATAAATGAAATTCTCAAGGTTACATTTTTCTCTTTTATTTTCTATCGGCAAGCCATAATAATCTAGCTTGATACCAACCAAGTCATATATTGTATTAGCAATAATAGTGAAGTCACCAAAACATAGAGTAGAAGGCATACAAGTTTTCCTTCCATGGCTTTTTAGGTGCATGAAGGCTGAATAAGACAAATGTCTTATGATCTCAAGGTATGCAACCCTATCTAGCATAGTCTTAGGAAGTTAATATGGGGCTGCCTCAAATCCGTATACTCTGATAATAGTACAATCTAAAAATGCATACCAACCTCCCCAATTATGATTTATTTTTCAATCATGACCCTTCTCCTTTGCTCAGAGGAACCCTTGTATTTCTAGGGATAAATTATCATAACATTTGTGGCCAAGTAACCTGTATAAGAGTTAAATGATAAAATGTTCTTCAAAGTACAAGTAATGTGATCTCCCACACCTACTATCCCATATGAATGTCCACATTTGCACTAGCCTTGAATTCCCATCACTATCCAAATATTTTATTCTCAATTCTTCTCCCCATATTCCCATTGCTTGCCCTTCATACAATATCATGCACATAAGGTGTGAATAGTGTTTGAAGCTGATAACTTCACTATTGTTCTTGATAGCATTAAGAGCATTATTAATGGTCTCAAATAGATATTTTGCATAGTCATAGGGCCTGGAATCTTGGCTTTGGATGTTTGCAGCCAAAACCATGGGAGCTATAGTGATTTTTCTATTTTTTGTATACATTTGTGTAGTACATGAGGTCAATTGGTAGGTCATTTATCAAAAGATTTTGTTTACATAGAAAAGGTATTAATGGAGAAGTGATAGGTTTAAATCAACTATACATATACTTACATGGATCCAAATATGAATAAAACCAAAGCTTTGAGTTAGAAAGATAATCAAGCTCCATTACCAACAGGCACATGTTATGTTTGTAATAGAGATAGAGAGAGGGAGAGGGAGAGAGGGATAGAAAGATGGAGGGATAGAGGAGGGAAGAGTGATTGAGAGAGAGAGGGGTAAGGAGATAGAGATGAATAGGAATATAGAGATAGAGGTGATGGCAGGATGGAGAATAGATACTTTATTTTCCAGCGTCACTTTATCTTTGCATCCATTCGATGCTTTGAACTTCGACGATCTTATCCGACGCGACCCATCCATTCGGATGCTTTGAACTTCGATATGATCGATTTTTCTCATCAGCACTTGAAATCTCTTTTTCACCTGTCCTAATCCAACGTTGGTGGTGACAAAATTTTGAAACCTTGAAGTTACAAATTTGTTGGTGGTTTGTTTCTTTGATTAGTGATAGATTTGGAAGAAGGTAAATCCCAAGGCTTTATAAGCAAAATAAAATGAGCTAAGGTTATGGTAAAAACATTGCAAGAGAGGATATAGTAGATGGATCATTGATGGGATCTTGCATGAAATTAATTGCTTAATAAAAAAGACAAGATTGTGTTAATGATTATGTACAATTATTTATATATCTCTCTTTGTTTCATTTTCTCTTGGGCCTCTCTTTCTCTCTCTCCCTTTTCTTGTCTATATCTTATCTCTATTCTCATGTCAATTGACATCTCTTGTGTGTGCATTTCTCATTCTAATGATGGATCATGGAGTATGATTTGAATCATTGATATTAATAAATGTTACACAATAAAATCTAAAAATCTATGCATTTTGATATCATGAAATGTGGAAAATCCATGCTATTAAATATAAGAAGTGTTTCACATAATTACTTCCTTTCAAAAATAATGAATAGATGTATTGAAAATGAAAATCAATCTCTAAAGATATATGTAGATAGAATTAGATAAGGCTTGAATTATTTGTGAACTTTCATGCTAGTGAAAATAGGCATAAAATGGAAGGGTAAGTTTCAACTTAGGCTTATAGTTTAGATTGGGTCGATAGAGCTGAGAAAACAAACATTTGAAACCTTGAAGTTGCAAAATTGTTGGTGGTTTGTTTCTTTGATTGGTGATATAGATGCATTAAACAACATGGGGCAAGGCTATGGTAAAAAAATCACTAATGTAGATGCAATAGATGCATCACAGATGGGCTTCTGCACAAAACTTGAGGCTTGAGAAATAACAAGATCATGTTAATGATTGTGTATTATTATTTATATATCTCCCTTTTATCTTTCTTTGTCTCATTTTCTCCCCCTCTCTTTCTCCCTCTTCACTTTTTTCTCTTTTTTCTCCATTTTCTTATTTATATCTTATCTCTACTTTCATGCCAATTAGCAATTCCTATGTGTGTATTCCAATTTTTTAATGTAGGCTTGTAGTTTGGATTGGACTGGTAGAGGTGAGCAGACAAACATTTGAAACCTTGAAGTTGCAAAATTGTTGGTGGTTCATTTCTTTGATTGGTGATAGATTTGGTAGAAGGTAAAGCCCAAGGATTTATGAATGAAAAAACATGCAACAAGGGTATGGTCAAAACATAAAAAGAGAGGATGCAATTGATAGACCATGAATGGGATTTTGCATGAAACTCGAGGCTTATGAAACAACAAGATTGTGTTAATGATTATATATTATTTAGTATATTTACATTAAACTCTAAGATTTATCTATTTACATGTTATGTTGTTTATTAAATACTTATATTTATATTATATAGTATTATAAATTATATATTACACTATATTAAATATATAAATAATAAATAGAATAATATATAAATTATATAATATTATTTATATATTTATTTTTTTCTTAGTGAAGAGGTATTTTAATATGACCTACTCTAGGTAAGGCCACAAAAATGGGACCTCATTTCTGACATTAACACACAACATCAACATGAATGGTCTAAACCCATGAGCACAACAACCTAGTAGGGGTAGAGAGGGTGAGTTTATACGAGCACACTAGCCCAACAAGGGTCTGGAGCATAATTTGGAGCACAAAGTCACTTGACATTAACTCCAATAATATAAAAAAAAAGGTTCAAATTTGTGAGCATATTGGATGAGGGAGGGCATAAGGCCCACGATCGCAATAACTCAACATGGATTTGAACCTTGGTAGTCACAACAACAACACCTCCACTTTACCATCATGCTATGAGATTAACCCATATATATATATATATTTATTATTTATATAATATAGATTTTTATATATAATATAATATAGTATGTAAATATAAATATATTAAACAATATAATATAAATATTATTTAATATTAAATAAAATATTATATTATATATTACATTGTATAATATATAAATAATAAAGAAAAAAATATGTATTATATACTATTACTTATATATATTTATCATTATGTATTATATAGTTTAATAGATAATATTAGATATAATAGGATGTACATGAAAAATAATTTCTGAGATTTTTCTACAAAGTATCTAGTGCGAAGGTCGAGGGAGCCAAAGTATGGTGTTAAGGGTTTCAACAACTAAGTAGAGGGAGGCCAAGACCTCCCCTAAAGGTTTGATTATACTATCCTTCATATCCCATTAAATTGCACTCATTTATTGCTATACTCCAACTTGTAAGGTTCTTCTTGCTTTCCATCTATGTGGTTATTTGCTCTATTCATTATGCTCTTTGGGCCAAAAGGCCCTTCGTGCATGTGATTTATGGAGGGGGTACAAACCCCCTTCCCACATCAGAGGGAATATCAAAAGAAAAGGTTGAAGAATTGAAAATAACCAACCTAAAACCTTCAACGACACCATCGTTGATGAACACATCATTTGCTCTACAAGTGAAAAGTTTGTGTTGAGGCCATGCCTTCCAGGTGAGGAGGATGTTTCAAATGGAGGATCAAAAGGTAAGTGTCCTCCTGACACCACTGTGGAACCTTTCTCATAATGAGGAAATGGTTGATACAATTCATAATGAAAGGAATAGACTATATGATGTTGAAATCTTTATGGGAGCCGTTGATTCTGATATGATGATTGCTAAGAAATATTTAGACAACTAGTTTAATTTTGTTTGGAATAAGAAACTAAATGTTCAAATCTCTTTTTTTTTGGTTGATTCAACATGGTTTATTTTTAATTTTCTTCAAAAGCCACAAAATGCTAAAAAGAAAAATTAAACCCTATTGGAGCATAGGTAAATGCACTTTTGGGGTTTTGGCCTAGAAATATGGGGCCACTAGGAACAAAATCTTGGCTCTATCAAGCCCTTGATGGCTCGTCCTAAATGAGGTATCGCAAGACCTCTGGTCTTTTATCCCATAGCTCTTGGCACCCTTTAGAAATGTCATCAGATTTGATAGGCTGAGGGTTCCCCTCCCTAAGTTCATGAATGCTTGGGTTCTTTATCCCTTAATATAGGGATGGAACTACAGGGTAACATTGGCATTGGAATGGAAGGTACCTGACAATTTTTCCTCGTGGAAGTCTTGAGTAGGCTAAGTTTGGTATTTGCCCAATCTATCCTCCACATGATTACCAAGGGAGAATTGAGCTATGGAAATGGCTAACTAACCTACCTAATGTCCCTTGGATAGTAGAGGTGATTTTAATATGATTGAAAATAATGAGGAAAATAGGGGGTATCAACATGGAATGAAAAGATAGGGGAAAAATGTGGGTGGTTGGGTAGGAAAATTTCCATTCTAGCAGTTGTGGAAAGTTTGTGGTGAAATATATTTATGCTCCTCCCCTATCGACATTTTTTTAAAGTGACTTTGCTTCACAAATGGATTTATGAAGCGCTTACCCAACCTTTGATAGTTGACGTGGCAGCATTTAATAGTGGTGTCTTTGCTGGATGCCTACATGACAATGTTACCTTGGGAGGTTGGCAATGGGGGTATGAACATTTATTGCCCCTAATAGAATTTAAGATTGCAATCCTTTCGAGTTAATAATGAAGGCATTAGGGGTGATACAAAGCTTGCATCCATAACTTGTCTATTATTTTCATCTAAGCTTTGGGTTTGAGCATTGTGATTTCCTTGCATGTGGTGGACCTCTTGCATCATATACAAGTTATTTTCTCATTGGGAATGAATAATCACACTTGGTTTAATTATGGTAAGGATGGATAACACCATCTTGCATAATATTCTTGAGGACATGACATT
>VDFB02119976.1:0-15314 GCA_007258455.2 Sequoia sempervirens | reverse complement strand
GATTCACAAATGGAGCAAAAATCTGATATCCATGTTGCTGGTGTAGACACCTAAATTTGGACACTTAATTTATCCAAATTTATCCCCTTTCATCTAAGCATCCCCATATTTGCATTAATTAAGTAATATCACTATTATTTAATTAATATCCTTAATTCTGCCAAATCCCAAGGGTATTTGATTAATAAATAAATACCTTATCTCCTTTAAATCCTCCCTTTTCATCCGACGTTAAATAAATATGACATTTATTTAATTCCTCATCATCACATCCCTTTCTTAATCCTAATTATTCTCCTAATCTCATCATTAGGGATGTGCACATGCCTAATCCTTGATTAGGATGTATCACATCCTCCAACTTTTGCAAGTTGGCCTCTAATCTCTCTTAGCCACCTAACCCTCCTATAATCCTTCATTAACTAGCCTAGTCAACCTTTCAAGGAATTTTTAATTCCCTTTATCCTTCCAAGGAATATTAAATTCATTTTTCTCTTCCCCACGTGATCTTTGACTTGTCACATCAAGCCACATGTGAACTCTTCCTAATCTCCCACTTGCCTCTAATATGTCATTAATTTGTCTAATCACCTGGGTACTTGCAAAACCTTAATCACTTAATTTGGTCAACCTAATCTCCATGTCATGTGTCCTAATTCAACCCTATTAAAGGCTTTCTCCTTTTGGAGAAGGCACTCCATTCGCCATGTGAATTTTTAATTCATATTTAATCCCCTAATGCATTACAAATAATTTTAAATTATTTCTCTCATTCCCATGTGGATATTTGAGGAATTTGTAATTCCTCACATGTCCTCTCACCCACATGGGTACAAGGGCCTCCTTTATGAGGAGATCTTGTCCAAATCCCAAGGTACTATGTAGTACCTCCATGTCATGAACTCTCCTTCCAACTCATGTACACATCATCTTTTCAAGCCACTTCACATGCCACATGTCAAGATGTGAGGGCTTGTGAGTTATCAACTCACCATAGCCCTACATCTTAGCCATGTTGGTTTAATCTCAACTGTCCATTTCCCTAGAGAATTCCAAATTCTCTATAAATCCCCATCTTTTCTCTCATTTGAGAGATCATTATGTAAAACTCTTGAAATTTTTCTCTTGAGCCATACTTAGCCAAATACTTTTCATTTGCACATCGTTATCATCTATTTTCCATTCATCTCTCATCCCACACTTGGATATTTTTCCATCAAATGAGCATACAACATTGTTGAAGATGAAGGACTGACCAAAGGACAACTCAACAAGGTAAAATATTCCGATTTATTTTTGTTAAGTTAATCCCATTTTCCCAATCTTGAGGTGTAGGGTGTTCATAGTTGTTGTTTGCACTTTTTTGTTTGTTGCTCATTTTCTAACAAGTATTTTCACCCATTCTTGTTGGAAATTAAAAAAATTCGGGGTTTTGCTCGGTAGTGTCCAATTACTTTGCAGTCAAAACATTGTGAAAAATAGAGCTACTTTGAGGAAATTATGGAATTTCTCATTTTTAGTTTAAGTATGTTTTCCAAAAACAAAAATTCCCAAATTATTCACGAGGTGAAATTTGGCTATGATATTTTAAATTTTAATTCGAAGGTAAAAAAAAGTGGAGTAAAAGAATTGTTGAAGGATATGAATTTATTTATTCCCAATGATGGCTCGATTCCTCTTCATTGTGGGGAATTTTACAAGTTCAAAAACCCCTCACTTCACCAATTAAGGGTTCAAAAGTTTCAATCTTTTTTGACTCCCTGACACCCTTAATAGTCAGAGGTTTTAGAGAGTTTTGAACTCCTGATGCTTTGGTTCTGAAGTTAGAAGCCTATGCCAGCATACCTTCAGTGTTATGATCCCATTGGAATGCAATGAATATATGATACATGAAGATTGTATTCATTGATAGGTGTAGTGCCAGACTCTAGCATTTTCTAGCGTTCTCACCATCGATGCAGGCTTTGGAACAAGTTATTTTATGAGATTTCAATGATCACAGGATGCGTATGGAGTGGATTTGTTTAGAGATCATAGAAACTTTAAGGTAAATGCAACCAGTGGATGAAACAATGTAAAGATTAAATGCAAATTTATTTTCTGTGTTGATTGGTGCTAATGAATTCAATGAAATTGATATAAGTAAGAGTGGCAGCCTAGAGGCATTCCTAGAGATTTGAACCTCATCGAATATATCTTTTATATTTGTGTTTTATTTGTGGCCTATATCGTGCTTATCTAGAAGGAATTGGTCATACTCTTTACAAGGAAAACTAATACATCCAAAATTAGAGGTAAAAAAGACAATACATACAAGGCCGCGAACCATCTGACAAAATGCTCAAAGAGATGTGGCATACAAAATGGGTTTGTTAAGGACTTCTCAAGAAAATGAATTGGCTATGTAAAGTCATGTTCCACACCAGCTACATCCTCTGGTCTCACACCAAACAAAGATCTTTGAGATCGGTTGTGGACATCCATCAAAGCAAATGAAGGATCAAGAACTAAGTGGGCATGTTGATATCTTTATCCTAAGGTCCACTAAGCCTCGTATTCAGTTTAAGAACAAAGATGATTAATTCCTTGTGGATGGGATTTGAATTGAATAAATCTTTGGTAGAAATTCACATAGATAGCAGTAAGCATCGTTCCATGGATGTATTTCATACAATGAGACAAATAACTGAAAACTTGGAAAGAAGACCGAAGCTCACAATACTAGAATAATAGGAAGCCATGGTTGAACATCAATACTTTCAACGCTCTTAGCTCATGGAGATATGGAGGAGTTACGAAGATTGAAAATCTTTGATCATGTAATATTTTCTAATGCTCTAATACCATGTCAAAACTTCTATATGCACAAAAATCACAGAGTTGTTGCTCTGTTTCCCCAAAACAAAAAGAAGGGGAATACAAATGCGGAATAAAAAAATGCAAGGAGACAAATCTAGGCATGCAATATTTTCCTTTTGTATTAAATATGTTGGAAATGACAATACAAGAAAGATAAAACTTAAACTACTGAAATCTAATTCTAAGCTACAAATCACAATTTGTTGGGAGCTTCATTAGCTGCTCAACCAAAATAGACAACTTCAAGAGTTACTAAGAGCTCACTGGTAGGAGCTACACATAGCTCTTCAGGAGAAATCTCTACTCACACACAAAACAAACAGCTGGTGCTGTTCAAGAGCTTTCAGAAGCTCACACAGAAAACAAAGAAAATTCCCTTCAGACTATTGTTGCTCAGGAATTCAATTCTAACTGAGTCTTCTCTAGATTTGCAACTAACAGAATAATATTCCTTAATTATTTTTTCCTTCAACAAAACATTCCCTCTCAAATTCAAAATTACCTACCAGCATTAATTAGGAATTCAAAAAGAGCTACCACATTTACCTGAGTGGCTGTCAGGAGCTGTAGGGATGAAGATCCCAAAAACTGTCGTTGAAATTAGGGGCTCCTGACGGGTAGGTGAAGCAAGGGTTTGACATGAGAGTAGGAGGCTTAGGAGCATTCAATTTTCCAACACTCTGCCTTGATCTTGAGCTGATGAAAAATGATCAATCCTGATCCAAATCAACAACACCCAATCTACTCCTCAGGCACTTGAAACTATCCTTGCTTAAAGGCTTGGTGAATATGTCTGCTAGTTGTTGCTCAGACCTACAAAATTCCATTTTAATTTCACCATTCTCAACCAATTCTCTGATAAAATGATACTTTATTTCAATGTGCTTTCTTCTTCCATGAAACATAATATTTTTCATGAAGGCTATCGATGAAACATTGTCACAACAAATTACTATTCCATCCTCTTGTTCTTCTCTCAAATCTACCAAGATTCTTCCCATCCAAATAGCTTGGCTTGCTATTGCATTTGCTGCTATATACTCAGCCTCAACTATAGATAGGGAAACAAAGGGATCTTTCTTTGAAGCCCATGAGATGACTCCCAAACCCAAATGAAACACATAGCCTAATGTGCTCTTCCTATCATCCAAACATCCTACCCAATCACTGTCCATGTATCCAACCAGCCCAAAAACATTTGCTGCTACGTACAAAATGCCATATCCTTTGGTGCCATTCACATACCTTAGGATTCTTTTACCAGCTTTAAAATGGGTGTCTCGTGGAGTTTCCATAAACCTTGAAATAAGACTCACACTATGCATTATATCAGGCCTAGTTGTTGTTAAATATATCAAACTTCCAACCAAACTCTTAAACATGGTCGAATCCACATTGTTGTTGCAATCTTCCTTGCTCAACTTCAGACCTATGGTTGTTGGTGTTGGAGCACACTTTCTTTCAAGCATTCTAAATCTCTTTAAAATCTCATTTGCATATTTTTCTTGAGAGATGAATATACCATCATGCATTTGTTTTACTTCTATGCCTAGAAAAATTATTAAGAGACCTAAGTTTGTCATTTCAAACTCTCTTTTCATGTCCTCTTTAAAATTAGCAATGAGGAAATCATCATCCCTAGTAAAAACTAAATCATCTACATACAAGACAACAATCAAAACCTTACCATTTGTTGCCTTGATGTAAAGAGTGGGCTCACCATCACTTTTTCTAAAGCTATTACTCATCAAATATGAGTCAATCTTGTTGTACCATGCCTATGGAGCTTGCTTCAGCCTATAAAGAGCTTTCTTCAGCCTATAAACCTTGTGTTCTTGACCTAGACCTTCATATCCAAAAGGTTGCTCCACATAAACCTCTTCTTTCAACACTCCATTAAGGAATGCGAACTTCACATCCATTTGAAATATCTTCCACATGTGTTGGGCTGTGATTGCTATGACTGCCCGCACGGTTTCCATCCTTGCAACAGGGGTAAATGTCTCATTATAATCTCTCACAAACTATTGTTTGGACCCCTTGACAACTAATCTTGCATTGTGTCGGTCTATCCTTCCTTTGGCATTGCATTTGGTCTTGTAGACCCATTTCACACCAATAAATTTATTTTTGGGAGGAAAATATGTTAACACCCATGTGTTGTTCCTCTCTATTGCATCTATCTCCTCATCCATGGCCTCACACCATTTCTCCTCTTTCATAGTTTCCTCAAAATAAATTGGATCACTATGAGAAAATAATGTAAAATTCACACTCTCATCAAAATCGTCATCATACCTTTCATTATGGTAGATCTCCCTTAGACTCTTGGTCTTCTTTGGAATTAGGGAAGTAAGAGGTGGTTCTAAAATTTCACTGTTGCTACTGTTGTGCTGAGCAGGAAGGTTGAGGAGTTGTCGGGAGCTCTAAGGAGATCTACCAGTGATTTCAAGAGCTCTTCCAGAGCTTTCAGGAGCTCTTAGGAGCTCTTCAAGAGCCGATCTTCTAGAGCTTTCAAAAGCCAATCTTCTAGATATCTCTGGCTTCTTTCCTTTCTATCTACTCACTTTAGGAGCTTTCAAGAGCTATCAGGAGCTTTCAAGAGCTCGACCAATAGCTTTAGGAGCCAATCCTTTGATTGACTGTGGATGTCTTCCGACTTCAAGAGCTATCAAGAGTCGTTGGGAGCTTTCAGGAGCTCGTCCAATGCTTTCAAGAGCCTCTGTAGACTCATCTTATTGAACTTCATGTTTTGTTTCTACTTCTTCAGGAGCTATCAAGAGTGGTTTTGAGTTGTCAGAATCTACCACTCCATCCCATGACTTGTCTTCTAGGAACTATGTGTCCCTACTAATGACTATCTTTTTGGTGACTAGATTATATAACTAGTAGGATTTGGACTCTTCACTATAGCTGGTGAAAATGCATTTTTCACCCTTTTCATCCAATTTCTGCCTCTTTTCTTTAGGAACATGTGCATATGCTACACACCTGACACTCTTAAGTGCTCAACTGTCCACTTGCATCTTGTCCATGCCTCTTGAGGTATCTTGTCACGGGCTACTTTTGTTGGACTTCTATTAATCAAATATACAACTGTTGCTACAACCTATCCACAATATTTAGTAGGGAGTCCCTTTCCTTTCATCATGCTCTTTTCCATCTCCATGATGTTCCTATTCTTCCTCTTAGCCACTCCATTTTGCTGCGGAGTATAACTAGTTGTTAGCTCCTTCTTGATGCCATTTTGATTGCAAAAATTCACAAACAAATTAGAGGTATGCTCTCCTCCATGATTTGACATTAGGACCTTGATAAAATGTCCACTCTCCTTTTCAACCTAGGCCTTAAACAACATAAACTTATCAAAAGCTTCATATTTATGTTGCAAAAAATAGAACCATGTTTTATGGCTGTAATCATCAATGAAGGTCATAAAAAATCTGCTCTTACCAACAAAAATTATTTGCATAGGGCCTACCAAATCTATGTGCACCAGCTCCAATGGTGCTCTTTCCCTTGTAGAGTTGCCTAATTAAAAGGGTTTCCTATGTTGCTTGCCCAAAATGCAAGCCTCACATCTAACATTAGGCTCTCCTATTCTTGGAAAATCATCAATCATTTTGTTCTTGGACAAAAGACTCAAACCAACATAGCCTAAATGTCCATACTTGAGATTCCATAGCTTAGAGAGATCTTGAATGGTTCTCTTGAGTGCTACATGATGTACTATTGTACATTCTCCATTCTTGAGAGGTGCAACAATAGACTGAGATGAGAAACACGTCTCAATCTTCAATGGAAACATCTGGTTCTTTGGCATTTGAACTGCAGCAAACACCTTCATCCTCTCATTCTTGTCATAAATGACACATTGATCCTTCTCCATCAGTACTTTCTATCCATTTTGGATCAGCTGACCAACGCTCATGAGGTTATGCTTTAACCTAGGAGCAAGAAATACATTTTGTATCTCCTTCTTCTCACCTTGGTTGTTGTGAATCATAATAGATCATCTTCCAACAACTGGAACTACTCCATTGTTCCCCATTCTAATTTTAGACTTTACATTTTTATCAATGAAAGAAAAAAGAATTTCATTACCACTCATGTGGTTGCTGCAACCATTATCCAAATACTAGACTTCAGGGCTGCCTTCTTCACTAATGTTGCACATGATGAAGGTCGGAGACTGATTTCCTTCAGCCACATTCAAATCAACCACATTTGCATTTTGTTTTGACTAATCACATTGCTTTATCTAGCATTCAATAGCATAATGGTCGAACTTATGATAGTAGTAGCATTCAACATTACTCTTGTCACTCTTCAGATTCAAACTAGTGTTCTTCTTGCCTCTTTGGGAGCTAGTCTGAGATTTGCTCGCTCCCTCTTGGCTATTTGTTCGCGCTGAGCTTTCTTCTCTAGCATTACCATGTCTAGATCTCCCTCTACCATGTCTGGAGTTGTTTCTACCTCCTTCCTCTTGCATTCAACTAATCTTTAAAATCTTTCTCTTGGAAAGAAGTAGCAGACCTATTTAGGCATTGCTCATGGGTTTGTAGAGAACCCATCAGCTCATCAAGAGACAACGTTGTGAGGTCCTTTGCCTCTTCAATGGAAATCACCACTACATCAAAATTTGTGGGTAAGCTCCTCACGATTTTCTCCACAATCCTCTGACCATCAATGATCTTAGCATTCACTCTCAATGACATAAGTTTGGGACATAGAAGACTATATTGCTAGAATATTAGTCGAATGTGGTTCCCTTAAGCATGGTACGATGAAATTTCGAGATGAAAATGCCTCAAGACATGGAAATTTTGTTGAGGAACATTATCTGTTTCATCGCCCTGTTGGAGAATCCAATGAAAAAATTCAGAGAAAGTTGATCACATATGAAGATTGAGGATATCGATTCTCTTTCACTAAGCATTTAATTCTTACTCTTCAAAAAGGAACGGAGGAGATGACATGAATGCTCATACTAGAGCTGATTGAATTTGATCGAAGCTATCAAAACATAGATAATGGGATTCCTAAAGATGCTCACCATATTTGTCAATGATTGAAAGAAAGCGACATGAGAGAAATTGGGAATAGAAAGAAGTGAAATTGTCATGACTAAAGTAAAGAAAACTCTTAATCAAAGTGACAAGCTTTATTAGACGGAAGGTTTGAATCCTGGAGCTCTCACTACTTGCATTAGTTCATCAACAAAGAATTTAGTAAAAACACCTATTTTGGATGCAACAATTAAAGGAGTACGAGTAGCTACAACGTAGTCCACAAGGAAAGAATTAAGCACCAAATCAGAATCAAATAAAATCGGGTCTAATAAGAGAAGGGAACCAAATCGATGATGACAAGAGTAAAAATATAGTAGTGTATGCAGCACATTGAGCTCCATATTTTAACTAAATTAGCATGCCAGAAGCCTTTATATTTATAAAGAATATGGATGGTTTTGCAATAAAGGTCCGTTACAATGAAACTAAAGGGATTTTCATAAAAGGAAATATTTGATTTCCAAGAAACTGTTAGAAGAAAAATACAAGAAAAAATCAAAAGAAAAGATTGTGATTATCAAGTTTCTATCTCTCTCCAGTTTTATTGTTAACAATACAACTTATTTTTGAAAAAGGCTGCCCTATTAAGTCAAACAAAGATTATTGGAGAAGACATGAAGATTAGGAATATGAAAATTCTCAAGTAACAAATTAATAATATAAAATCAAGAAGCGATTACGAGGAGAAGATGAAAAGGGGGAATTTCTCAAGAAATGGTTACGGAAACGAAAGTTTCCTAGAAAATTATAAATGTGCACTTTGTAGACATTGAGGGGATCTTTTTCTGCTATTCTCATAACAGGGGAAGGGGCAGTTTGTTTTCTCTTTTAACATAGTTTGTTGTAGCAAAAGTTTGAGTCTTTGATCTCTTATTTTGGTATTGGAGAATAAAGGGGATATTTCCAATCTGTGCATTTGTTCATGTTCTCTTTAATTGCAAATGAACATTGTGTCATTGTAGTTATTCTTCATTGTTTGTTTTGTTATATTGAACTGTGTATGCATTATTTTTGAAGATTTGAATTCAAAATAATTCATCTGTTGAAGGGGAATTTTTTGTTCATTGTTTTCTTGTTTCTCATCTGTGGGTGTTGGGTGAATGGACTTTGTGTCATTTTTCTGCATTCACTTTAATTCTAAGTTTAATCTTTCGCATCTACTTTCATTGTTATGGGTAGGTGTTAGTTTCCTTTTCTACTTTTGGGTTAAAAGCATACCTTTAGTTTACATTCATTGCACATCTTAAGAGGGAGTTGTGCCTCTAAAATTCAGAGGAAAGTTGTCAATCCAATGGAAAATTCTCCAACTGTTAGTGTTGTTTGTTCTTCATTCTGGGAATTTTGAGTCTTTTCCTACATTCATTTTCGAAGGAAAAATCTGTTTACTAACACTACTTACATCACCATGTATATAAACATGTCATATTTGACCCTAACATCTAATATTATGAAAACTTGATAATTACATTTATTTAATATTTATTAGTTATCCTTGACTATCTCTATCTCTCTCTCATTCATTCCATCTCTCTCGCTCTCTCTCCCTCCTCTAGTTCACATGCCAATTAGTGTTGATTTTCAATGTGCATTCCATATATTCAAATTTGTGTTCATTCTTTTTTCCTTTTTGTTTTTGGGTATCCCTTCCTCTAAATCCATGCTCTCTATTTGTTGAGGTTTTGGCTTTCAAAATGTTTTAGATCTAATTTATGTCCAAGTTTATAAAATTTTAGATTTCTTGAACTTTGTTTGGTATCTCAGAACTAGGGTTTGCTAACCACACAAGGTTTAATCTTCTTGCATATATAACTAGACCAATAACTGCATTGTAGTGCACGACATTCAATTGAGAACTTCTATTTGACTATCACTTTTTTTAACACCACAGTAGTTTCCCACTAATCATAAAGACACCAGATTTTGGGTAAAAGCACTTTCAGGCCTGAATGATTTCAAATGACATTTTAATCAATCTCCATCAAAACTTGTTTTGCACAAAATAAAAAGCATAATAAATTTTCAAATACAGAATCAGAAGTAGGATAAGTTTTCAAATACAAAATCAAAAGTAGAATAAATCTTCAAATTCATACCCAGAAGTATCTAGTGAGGGGATTAACAAGTAAAGTAACTTTGTCAGGTAGAATCCCTTTATTGGAGCTCTTAATACTTCGCAGGCTCCTGAGAAAATTTGTGTTTTTAACATCCACAATGCAAGGACATTGTTAGATCAAGACCAACCTACCAACATAAAGGGGTTGTCACATTCAGGAGATTTCCAAATTTATTTAAGCATTGCCAGTACAAAACCCCAGGTTTTGAATACTTTTGCAACGTGCTCTTGCAGACTGGTAACAATGGAATAAGCAATGCGACTTTTTATTTCAGAAATCCTTTGCAAAAATCTCATATATAATGGATATTTTCACCATAACAATTCCCATTATTATATCATTGTAAATGTACTAACATTCTCCCAATGAAAACCATAATTAAACAATAGAAAATATCATACATGATTATTTGAAAAAATGTTAGTCTCCACATCATTTTTTTCAGTTTTGGTTTCATACAACTTTAAGAAACATGGTTGTTAAGCTTTAGCTCTTGCAATAAATGTATCCAACATGCA
Source organism: Sequoia sempervirens (assembly GCA_007258455.2). NCBI lineage: Eukaryota > Viridiplantae > Streptophyta > Pinopsida > Cupressales > Cupressaceae > Sequoia > Sequoia sempervirens. Next base: position 4,751 of record VDFB02119976.1, on the reverse strand, counting down.
CTTTTTTTAATGATAATTATTTTTTTATTGCTAATATATTGAACAGAATAAAAGCATTCAGCTAGTACCACCTATTTATGGACATATAACGCCACCCTAATATGCATATCTTAGAACATTAAACCAAAAAAATATGTACAAACTTAATTTAATGGTATGCAACATATACAATAAACACCACAAAAAATAACTTAAGATTCCATAGAAGGATTAAAATGAGTAAATTGCAACTAGCATATTTTCTAGTGGCTTTAAAATATACCAGGCCAAACAAAAATCTTTAGGGCATAAATGCCCTACGAGATAAGAAATTTTTCGAAACAAAAAGCATACACTTGAGAATCTCAATATATTATCATTACACAAACCACCTGAATTATCACAAGAAAAGAAATCATTCTTGCAAGATATCAAACAGTTCAACTTTGATTTTCCTGGGATAAACACGAAAATTAATAGGAATTGGGTATGTGCAAGATCATCATGGGGAAAACAAGCCCTTAGTGGCAAAAAAATTAGAAAAATCAGAGTTACAAAACTTGACGTAAAAATGTGAATAAGTTATCTATATTATTTCAAAAATATGTAATAATATAATCTGTAGCAAATTGAATGTAGTTTCGAAACTACTAGGTTTATTTTTTTATAAATCTATTTGGTGAAAATTTGAAATTTCAATGCAGTAGTACTTAAATTTCAGGGAAAAAATAAGAAGTAGATGTTTGTCTGACCACCCTAGCCACAATAAAATGATAATATTTTAGATATTAGTAAAGGATTCATATCTTGATGTGATGCATATATTTTTTAATTTTTTTTCCAAGTAAATAATTAATTATGATTTTTTTATTACAACTTTAAAAAAAAATAGAAACTTGTATGTCTAACCACCTTAACTTGGTCAAAACTTCATGAAATTCAATTTTTATAGTATGCAAAACATAGAATGTGACACATGTTTCAGATTCAAACAATTTGATACCATTTGAAAGGTATAGATGTTTTTCAATCAGTCTATCAATCAGGACTTTAGTCTTAATTCAAATAGAAAATGAATAATAATTATTTATTAAATTCAAAGTAAAACATATATTGGTGGAAAGTTGAGAATATTCTTTAAAAACCCTTTTTGTTTCATCAATTTTAGGTAAAAAATGGTTGTCAACCACATATTGCCACTTTTTGGCCAATCATGATTTTGTACATACCTAATTGAATGAAAAAAATTTATCCTTGATGATTGATTGAGTTTCATTCTGAAGCGTGAATGTGAAATCCTAAAATATCTAAAATGTGGCCCAAATACTATGTGGAATTGAAAGATATTCACTTTTGGCATATAGGTTGAAAGTATGGAATCTTGTTCATACAAATTAGTGAGGTTTAAATAAGTCAATAAAGCAATCCTGTTTATACAGATCAGTAAAACATATCACACATTTCTCAATATTTGAAACATACATGAACTCAATTGCTAGAAGAAAACTACATAGATATTTTAATTAGATCTTTAAAAAAAACACAAATAACACTTCAACATTAATCAGATGTGCCTTAACCCTATCTATCCAAAACCTTCATCATAAGATTGATTAAAAATACCTTAATTAATTTTAGAGTCTTTAAAGTATACTAGGTCAAACAAAAATCTTTAGGGCATAAATGCCCTACGAGATAAGAAATGTTTCCAAATTAAAAGTGTTGGTGCACTGAAGCCTAATCATAATGGCTCCCTACTGCCTCTCCTTTGTAATGACATAATCTTTTCAGTCTCCTCTTGGCATGCATTGGTTCATTTTGGAATCGACTATTTTTGGTGGTAGGATTGGGTTTTATATATAGTTGTTGTTGTGAATGTATTATGTACTAAGTACAAGAAAATAAAGTGATTTCCCCTACATTTGAAATTGGATGTAGCCTTACAGGTTAACCACTATACATTTTTGGTGTCATTTTCTTATTCTTTTTGTGCTATGTTTTAGTTTTTGCAATTTTTTTTTTGCATGTTTTATCAATAATTGGTATCATAGTCATGGAGAAGTATTGAGAAGAGATGGAAAACAATTGGGTGTTTGATCCTAGAGTTGGGTGCTTTTATATAGTGAAGAGATAAGCTGAAGTGGGAGTTTCAGATGATCAATCTGATTCCATCATTCAAGAATTTCTTAGTAGTTTAGATTCAGTAGAAAGTATTGAGCAAGTGCAACCTGAAACAAGGCATTGTGTTCATTAGTGGGATGGATGGAAAAATGAGAAGGATTCGGCTGAAGAGGAGGATGCTAAGTTTGTTTCCTTCTCGAATCTTGATGCAGTTGTGGCTGCCATTGGCAAAGAGAAAGAAGATAACTTGAACCAATCACTGGTTAAAGAAGGACATACAGTGAGGTTTTCCTTTCGAGATGAGGATGCCTCCCAAGGAGAGGAGGTTGCAGTCTAGAACTAGGTGAGTGAAGATGAACCTAAGAAAGAGGTCGAGAATTGAGAGGATTACCTAAACAAAGAAGTTGTGATCCTAAAGGAAGATATTTTGATGCTCAGAGAGCGAATTTTCTATATGGAGAAGGAAAAAGACAAATTTGTGAAAGAGTGGGAGTTTTCTAGAAAGAAAAGAAATGAAGAATTAGAGAAGGAATTGGTGAGTTGGATATATTCCTTATCGAACTAGACATTGAAACAAAACAAAAAGATGTTTTTGTAGAACTAGAGCTTGTTGATGTTGATGAAAGAAATTTTATTGCAACAAGAAATGGTGGAGTTGTAGTACTAGAACCTCCTGATGTGGAAGAGGAGGAGAAGAATGATGGATTTTTGGGCAGAGAAGATCAGAAGGAAGAGGGAAAGAAATAATGGGCACTTGAACCTTATGTGGTGGTGAGATTGTAGTGCCAGAACCACCAAATGAAACAGTTGATATTGTTGTGAAAAATGAACAAGGTGGAAAGTTGGTGTCAATAGGAGTAGTATGTGGAAGTATAAATAGTATATTGGATGATCTTGAAAAATGGTTGATGATGGTGTTTCTGATTGTGAATTTTTGAGTGACTTTGCACCTATAAAAAATATAAAAGAAGATATTGTGTTGTTAAGTTTTATCAACTCTAATTTGGTGTGGAGAAGACTAATTCATAGTGTTTGTGAGCAGTCATTGGTGAAATTAAAATATTCAATTGGCCTGGTTCTGGTATGAAATGAAAATGTAGGGGATATCATTGTTCATGTTGCAACAGTGATTGGACTTAGAGTGGGAGATTTTTGGTGGGGTGAAGCCCAATCATAATAGCTCCCTACTACCTCTCCTTTGTAATGACAAAATATTTTCAGTCTCCTCTTGGCATGCATTGGTTTATTTTAGAATTGACTATTTTTGGTGGTAGGACTAGGTTTTATATATAGATGCTACTATGAATGTATTATGTATTGAGAACAAGAAAATAAAGTGATTTCCCCTACACTTGAAAGTGGATGTAGCCTTACAGGTGAACCACTATAAATTTTGGGTGTCCTTTGCTTATTATTTTTTGCAATTTATTTTGTCTACATATTTTATCAACAAAAAGAATACACCTGATAATATCTATATATTATCATTACACAAACCACCTGAATGATCGCAAGAAAACAAATCAATCTTGCAACATATCAAATAGTTCAACTTTGATTATCCTTAAAAAATCAATTAAAAAATCAAGAAAATATTTTGATTTGTTAATTATAGTTAAAATATTGATAAATAGTAAAGATATAGATATTAAATAATTATGCAAGTTAAAAGTATAAAAGAAAATACACCAATAAAGTTTTGAAATTAACAAGAAGTTTTGGAAGGTTTATAAAAACTACTTATTAATTAAAAATTAAATAATTAATAAAAAATATAGAAAACAAATTAAAAAAAAAATTAAACTTAATCATGGGTAGATGGGTGGGTTCCTTTATTCTAGGTATGTGTGGCATGAATTAGCATAGGCGGCAGCCATGTCAAAGGGGCTCGAAGACAACAATCACATCTTGATGTCATTGTTTCTAGTGATGTATTCTGATGGGTAACATTATTAGTTGGCACAGTTGGGTTGTACAACAAGATCAGCTGGGATATTATAAGTCTCCTCACTGGCTTTTTACTAATTCTTGCATGTACTTCAATTTCTAGGTGGCAATTTTGTTTGAGACTGCTGGTGGTGGAAAAGTTGGCAAACAAAAATCATGTACAAGGGTGAAGCCATAATAGTGGTTTACAATTTGATGGATGGAAGGAAAATTGAGAAAAAATGACCCCATGGCAATAAAAATTGGTTTTAGGGGTTTGCATGAACCTACATGTTGACCGAACCATAAAGGGGTTTGACCGAACTAGGGTTCGAGCGAACCCATTAACTATTAGGCCCACATTTCCTGCCCAAAAAATAAAGGAAAAATGCATATTAGTGGGGGTTCGAATGAACCCTGGTTCGCTAGAACCCTTGGGGGTTCACTAGAACCCCCCTAGTTCTAGCGAACCCCCTTTTTCCTTAATTTTTTAATTTGTTCACACAAAAACCTAAAATTTTACACTTTCAAGCTCTGGTTGGGGATGAAAATGGGGGAATATTTAGAAACCAAACATGGAATCGAGTAGCCTTCAGAATGAGCTATCCAATGAATATAATTTTAGTATGTTTTGGTTTTATTATCTATCTGTTTTTTAAGTTTTATTAAATATAGGTTTTTCATTGAAAACAAAAATCTCTATTCTGCACAAGTGGAAAAATAGA
>VDFB02119975.1:0-17902 GCA_007258455.2 Sequoia sempervirens | reverse complement strand
AAACCCGCATTTTCCCTGTTTTATTTGAAACCCAGATTTTTCCCAAATACATAAAAACTCGGTTTTTTCCCAAATTCATGAAAACTAATTATTCTCTTGACCCAATACAATATGATTTTTAATGGAATTTTTAAACAAATAAAGAGAAGACATTTTTGGAACCTGGACTCCTGCTTGTTGAAATGTGGTGAAGTTCTTGCTCCAACCAGCCCTTCGAACAGCTTTCGCTCTTTTTTCAATCCTTTTTGTTTCCAGCTTCTTATTCTCCACCCAAACTTAACTAGCACAATCTCCCTCTTTCAAAAACATAAAAATGCAGAACACTAAAACAATTTCCAGCAAAAGAAGAATTCCCCCCTTCCTTTTTCCAAAACCTCACTATATTTCCCTCTCCTCCATGCAACCCAACCAACATTTTCTATTATTAGCATTGCATTTTCTACCCACACATGATTTCCCATTTGTCACTATTTCCCCTTTTAAAAAAAAAAAAAAACTCCATTTTGCTAGCCTTACTTGCTCATGCACAAAATTTAAATTTAATTATTTTATTATTATCTTCAACCCGGTAATATTTACATTGACAATACACCAATTAATATTTAATAAAATACATGACTTTTCAATAAATAAACATTTAAAATATTTAAGTACAATTTAATCTAATATTTTAATCAACAATTTTTAAATTAAAAACACCACAACATATAAAATACAACATTAATTATATACAACATAACACAACCACAACCACAAATAATGACAACTACAGAATATACAATACCATACAACAAGGTGGTCTGACATCATGGAACGGGAAAACTTCATTGTCACCTCTGTTTCAACTTTATACCGTTGGGTTATTTGTGCTCGCCCTGTCCTGCCGAAGCAGGTGGAATCGAGACTATCTACCTGCAATTCCTGCATACAAACGAAGTCGTGTACATGTGCATATATATATAAAATCAAAGCATTGTATTGTGAGAAGGAATCGCAGCGTAACATAGCACTCGCAATGAGTGATGCTACATTGTCCTTCATCACATCTATCCTAACAATTATAATATGATTGATAAAAATAACATTTCTAAACTAACAATTCATCTCATGACATAATCTATTAAATCACTACATCATAATATAAATATGAAAATCAACTAACCTCACCAACCACAATGTCATATGAAATAATCATGTCCACAAAAGGAGTAACAACATCATCAAATGTCCAACTAACCAATCACACAAAACGGTATCATCATAGTATCAATGTATCAAAGTATCAAATCAAAGCATAAAACTAATGAGTCCAACTAGCAAACTTAGGGTTATACATAGCATCTATATAAGATAAGTGCTCAAAAGTGAAGATTTAGTTAAAAAGTTCACCAATGTCAAGTTTGGCCAAACGAGTAACCCACCATTGTGGATCAATCACATTGAAAACTATGTTTTGGCACTGCTTCAATTTTCCACCTCAATTTTTGGTTGAATTGCATCAAAACCCATTGCAGGTATCTATGCATTAGATCATCATTCACATCCACACTCATGTTTCACCCATCGGGCCGGCATATCAATAAACATATCAAACCAATAATGTTGACATCAATGACAAAACGATATTCACATACTCATATATCCTTCATGCTCATACTCATGCTCATGTTTCCAACAAGCATAGAAATGACAAAATCCATAAACTTCCAACACTTTTCCCTCAAAATTATTTTTTTACTTGAATACCCATTTACAACCAAGTTTTCTCCCCTCACACAACTAAACCAAGTCTTATGTTTTTTCTTTAATACTACCATCTTCTCATCCATGACCATCCTCTAAGACTCATTTCTATTTATATCCATAGTCTCCTTCATAGTTCTAGGATCATCAATGTTAGTAAATAAATAATATATACACTTGAAACAAGATAGACTATAATTATACCTATTTTATTCTCTCCTTTTGTTGAGTGTACCTCCTTAAAATTTGAGGTGAAATATTTTCCTTCTAACCGAAGCTCTCAATTCCATTTTTTATCAACATACTCATCTAATTTAGCCTCTAGTAAAACTCATTGGGCTTTGGCTACATCTTCACAAATGAATTCACACCATTATTTGGCTACTTAATTATAGAAAAATAATTAATCTACACAAAAATAATTTTCTAATTATTTATTTTCATACCTTTCATAAGATTTCAAAGCTTGTACATTTTCACGCATCATCACTATGGTTTTGCCAAGATAGCCAGTTAATTTATTTGAATTTAAAATTTATCCTCTTCTCAGGCATGGGCACATGCATAAAGTAGCAAAGCGGGTCAAAAGTTGGGAAGGATTGTTTCCCATCAGAAGCCTCCTTTGGTTTTCCAAGCAAGATCACAATGCTTAGGATGTATCTATTTATTAGAGGATATGATATCTGGCTCCACTTTTGTTCAATTTTTGATCCAAATTAAGTCACCTAAAGTAGTCTCCTATCCCTCTTGATTTAGTTTTCATGTTTCGGTCTTTTTGAGGTGGTTTGGCTAGTAGTTGTATGCATTTTTCTTACCGTGAACGGTCTCGAAAAATCACCTTTTATAATTTCACACTAAGGTTTGATGATCTTGAGGGCATCCTAAGGTGAATATAGGGGCAATCTTGCATCACCCAAAATGGTCTAAATTTCAAGTTTCTTAGTTTTTGAATGTTTATATTTACTTGGATACCCTTACCGTCATAATGAAATTCCACGGTTGTGGTTTCATTCCGTTCTGGAGTTGAAGATATTTGCGGTTTTCTCTTCAAGGTTACATTCAGCCTTCCCCATACAGGAATTTTGTAGCCACATGAACCTTTTCATGAAATGTTTATGCAAAAAATGTATGTGATTGAGTTGTGTACAACTAAGCTTCTGTCATTGACTGAAATTGTGTGTAAACTGTGTTATGTATCTTCTTAGTAAATTTGGTGCATCACCATAGAGATAGTGTTTTCATTAGTTTTAATGTATTCTCCTTTTACTATTTTCCTTACAAAATCAGTAGCTTAGGTGACACCATAGGAAGCCGGCCTTCTCCGGAGGTTGACCTCTGTTTACAAGAAACCCACATCTTTAGAGGTCTTCCCATGTTACACTGAGGTGTTGAACATTAGGTTCAATAAGGGTACAATTTCAGGGGATAACAATACCATCCTCAACCTTGAAAACATTCTCCAAGGTTGACTATGCACCTCAAATGTGTAATTACAAAATAGGTTAGCACAAAACACTTTTGCAATGGAAAGAAGTGAAGGAGGACCACTCCAAGGGTTAACTAGGACCCAAATATACATCACCACACTACTCAACAAATTCACAATCCATGAGGTACCTCTGCAAATAGCACTAGCACGCCAGGTTGGCCAAACTTTAACTAGCACTACAAGCGACCACATACAGGCTTCTTTAAGTCACTTGAACCAAATAGAAACACTCCACAATATCCATACAACATCTCAAAATATTCCAAAATCATCAAAATATTTTATAACTCTGTCACAACCCTCTAAAACTAAGAACACCATCATTTTGTGCAACCAGACACACTAGCACATACATCCATCTCACTAACCAACTTCATGGAACACCTCAACACCTAAAACCTCAATGGAAAGTAGATACAGACATTATAATCATGTCCCCAAGTCCCCAAGATGAGAAACCTTAATGCGGAGAAATGTGGAGAAATCTCATTTCTCCCAAATAACCTTCTTCACAGACACACACTGGTGAACGCAAGTGTTACTGTCATACAATCTCAAACCTACAACTTTGGATATAACACCTCTATACACCTCTGATCAATATATCCAAACCACAAAATCATAACTTCAATATTGAAGAAATATGGAGCTGAATACAAAACACCACTATGTCACATTGTAATCTATTTTATTCAAATTTTCTCAAAAGAACTTGGAAACCAAGTGATCCAACTACAATTACAACACTACTAACATCTCTTCAACACATCTATAACACTTATTATTAACCACACCACATCCATACTACCAACAATCTCATCAACACAAGCAGGCTCCAAAAATATCCACAACTATATTGAAAGTTGACAACAATGACAACACCAACAACATTGTGTTGACAAAACTAACAACTCCAAGCTTCCAATAAATCTAATGCTAGGGGTTGACATCAATGAAAACGCTAGCAAGCTTCCAACAATCTCCCCCTTTGTCATTGATGGCAACATCGATTCTAAAAAACCATCAATAACAAAAGCATACTAGCAGTAACTCTGCAAAAAGTGGCACTCTCCTTGATTGGGGCATCTCTCACTCTTCATATTCTCATTCTCTTGCTCCTGGACACTCTTTCCCCCTATGGTCTTCAGACCATGTTCCCTTCTACACTATGGTTTTTCAACCAACTCTCTCCCCCTTCGACATCAATGGTAAAGGGCCATAAGCTCATCCAACTCTCTTTCTTTTATTAAACTCTTGTGCTCTCCCCCTTTGATAACATTCAAAGAGTGATACCTACACCTTTCACACATCATCTACATAGAATCTTTCCTTTTGAAATTTGCATACATCACTTGCAAAACCAACAAGCAACCGTATTCTCTCTTCTTTGTACTTACTTATTTTCACTCTCCCCCTTAGGGGCACAAAATATGCTCCATCTGACTTCACTAACCAACAATACTACTACCTACTCCCCCCGAGAGGTAGCCTTCAACATCAATCCAAGACCAAGAATGTACCTTGAAATGCTTCCCGGAAAAATGCACACTTATGCATCTAATTGAAAGGAGGGGTAATAACCCATAACTTTTGCTAGAGATACTCAAAATTATCTTTAGGAAGAGACTTAGTAAAAATATCTACAACTTAATCCTTTGTAGGCACATACTCCAGTTTTACTTCATTTTTTGTAACCTTTTCTCTTAGAAAGTGATACTGGATTGAGATATGCTTTGTTCTTGAATGCATCACCAGATAGAAATAGATTCATTATATGATATTCTAATATACTACAATGGTTGCTTCATCCACAACACATGTGTGCAACAAGATGCTACAACAATATACTTTTCCTATGTAGTAGATAAAGATACTGAATCTTGATTTTTGCTTAGCCATGAAACCAACCTGCTTCCAAGAAAGAAAGCACCTCCACTTATACTTCTTTTTTCATCCAAAAAAATTTCCCAATATGCATCTGTATAGGAACTTAAAGAGAAATTAGTATCCTTTGGATACCATAGACCATAGTCTGGAGTTCTCTAAAAATATATGAATATCCTCTTTACTGTCGCCACATGTGATTCTCTAGGATCTTCTTAAAATTTGGCCACAAGACAAACTACATACATGATATCTGATCTAGTAGCAATTAGATATAGTAGTCCACCAATCATTGATATGTACTTGCTCTAATCAGTCTTAGGAGATTCATCATTTTTTCTCAATGTTATCACTTGGATTTTGCACCTTGTTGAATGTGGAATTCAACAATCCAGTGTAACATGGGAAAGATCTCAAAAGTATGGATACTTGGATGAGACCAAACCTTCGGAGAAGGTCGGCTTCCTTTTATCACCTAACTACCAATTTTTGTAAGGAAAAGGGAGAAGGATTACTAATGATTAAAGCTAAAACTGGTAAATGGTATTCCCAATGGTGATACACCTAACTGATAAAAACCCTAAAATTCAGAGAAACAGTCACTTGCTTCTTAAAGAGAAAAACAAAATACTTGGATAACCTATTTCAGTAAATTTTATGCATAAATATTTCAGTAAAGAGGTTTAAACTGGCCATAACTTTCATAAAGGAAAGATAAATTTCACAATCTATAAGTGATCCACAATTCCTTAACACAGTTTCTAACTTGCATAAAAGATAACTGTTGTCAATAGATTTGCACCCTGCTGAATGCAATATTCAGCAACCTACTGAAACATGGAAACCTCCTCAAGATTTGGGTGATTTGAGCGAAGGAGGAATCTCCAGAGTGAGCTAGTTCTCCGAATGATAAATCCTATCCTAAAACTTCAGAGGAAAAGGGATAGAAAGATGGACTGAAAAAAACAAACTTGAATCTAACTGATGATTAACTTATTACTTCTGATAGAAATTAGATCTTGCCACTCACAACAATTCCTCTATTACAATAGTTCCTACAATCTCACCGATACATGATTTCATCAATAATTCATATGAAGATTCAGAGACATCGAATACATCATACAACTTGAAAACATGAAACCCTGTGTAGAAAACAAATAAAAGGCGGGACATTAAGGCTTCAAATCTGAAAAACACAAAGCATCAAACTACTATTACCAGTCTTGAGACAAGAAAATGGAAAGAAGAACTCTGCTATATTACTGAAACTGAAAGAGTGTCAATTTGTCAAAACTAAGTACAAAAGGTTCACAAGCTCAAAAATGCATAAGAGAAGGAACTGAAATCTCTATTGAGAAGGAGAGCTAAAAAGACTAAGTCTTTTGAAAGGCATAACTCTCAAGAACCCTAATCCGAGCTCAGAAAAAAGCTCAAGGAAAAAAGCTTCAAACTGTCTCAAAAACTACATAAAAGCAGAAAAAAGCATATTGCTTTTATGATGAACCTGTCAAGCCTCTAAAAATAGGCTAAATTTGTTTTAAAAGCCCAAAAAACACTTTATCTCTCCAAGATAAGACTCAAATCTGACTAAGAGAAGAAGTCAAGATGAATCTGCTAAAAATAGCAATAAATCATAAAACAACTTATAAAAGGTTGCTTTACGATTCTGCTTTATAGGGTTGCAGATCTTACAATTTGTCTATTTTTTGCAATTAAAGATTATAAAATCTTTTGCAAAAAAAAAAAAAACATTCTTATCTCTCCATTACAATGCTTTGATTTTCTCAAAAAATCATAAAATATTAACACATAATTATCCTCTCATCAAAATCACCAATTGATTTCTCTAAAATCAATTAAAAGAAACAAAGAACCCTAAAATAGAAAAAGTGGTTTCTATGAGGAATACAAAGAGAACCCTAAGTGATAAAATAATCACTTCTAGATCATGAGCATTCACTATACCCTTATTATTTTCATAAAACAAATAACGCACAAAGGTTCAAGTCTTCACATTTTTAGAAAAACTTCAAAGGCACAAAAAGAACGGAAGCGCCCAAGACCCTAATATAGGCCTAGCATATGGATTTTACGGCCTCCCGGCATCACGGTGGGCTTGGACTTTGATTTAGAATATGATGCGAAAGCCAAAGTCACTAATTCGTTACCAGGGTTCGCTGACCGAATGAACTGGTAAGATAAGCTCGGGGCTAGGTTTGAACAAACAAAGGTCGAACCTAATGGCGTGACTCATTTTGAATAGTCCTCTTGAAGAAAAATAGGGCTGCCGCGGGTTCACAGCCTGCCATAGATTGGTCGGGTACCAGGTGCCTTGAGGAGCTAAATTGGCAACTTCAATGGTGGCTCGCAAGCGCCATTGTTGAGGTTCTTTATTTTAACTGGCTAGAAAAATCCTTATCGGCGTTGGCTGTATGAATTATTCTCAATTTTTGCCGCTTATCCGTAGCTGCTCTCTCGCGATACCAGGCTCGGGTTTTAACTTTTAAGGCTCTATGGGGCTTCATTTCCATTAGGTTATTACTTTTCTTTGGCGCACAAAGATGCGTATTCACTCCGCCAAAACTTCTATGGCTTCACATTTTTGTCACTCTTGGCCTTATAGCCGCGGCAAACACAGCCCCTAATACCTTTGTTTTGTATTTTTTGTGCTTACATCTACTATGAGAGCTCGACTGTCATTTTGAGAGCTCAAACTATTGGTTTCTAGATGCTCTATGGAGCTCTTGGCCGCGGCTAACACACTCTCCATAGTCTTGAATTGGTAAGCCATTTCTTAGTCAGATATAATCGAGCTGTGGCAAAAAATTGGTAACATTTTGGTGATTTCCGCTATATGCTTGCCTGCTAAGCATAGATCAATGGCCTTAAAACAATTCATTGGGCGTGGATTTAAGTCTAACCCTTCTTGAAACTCAGAAACTTGAACAACAACACTCCAAACAACAACAAAGAAAAATGAAATAGAACTGAAAGAAAAGTAACAGGCCCTAATGGCCAAAAGAACAATGCACAACAACACTTGGGGAAAGCAAAACTACTAAAATTAAATGTGCGAAACACACTTATTTGCAAAGTACTCTACTTAAATACAAGATAACTTATCTTAGAGGCAATGCTTGAGGTGGATCCCATTAACTGGGATAGACAACACCTCGCCAGTCATCTTGGAAAGTTGGAATGCGTTGTGCTCCTTGCATTCTGTGATCACATAAGGCCCGTCCCACATTGCATCGAACTTGGAATGTCATCCAGGTCTGCTTTTAAACTCATTCCACTTGAAAACTAGATCTCCAACAATGAAATCATGTGGTCTCGCCCTTTTATCAAAAGAATTCTTCATCTGAGCTTGATGTATTTCCAGCTGTCTGAGAGCTTCCTTTCTGGTTTCCTCCAGCTCTACTAGCTGTGCAAACCTCACCTCAAGAGGCTGTTCATTCAGCAACTCCAGTTCTTTAACATAACTTAAGGTTAGTAATTCAATTGAAATAGGAAACTTAGCTTCATTACCATAAGTTAAAACAAAGACGAACAACTAGTGGCCCTTTTAGGAGTTATCCTGTCAGCCCAAAGGGCTAGCTTCAGCTTTTCATGCCATGTCCATTGATTATCCGAATCAGATTCTTATTTGTAGATTCTTCCTGACCATTGCCTTGCGGATAGTAATTGGAAGACGTGTTCAAATAGATGTTATTTCTAACTGACCAGTCAGAAATCCTCAAATCAATAAAAGCTAAACCATTCTCAGAAATGATTGAATCTGGAACATCGAATCTCGATATGAGATCTTGATAGAAATTAAGCACTAAAGTCTTGTTTGCTTCCTTTAAAGCAACGACTTCGGTCCATTTTGTAAAATATTATGTGGCAGTAAGAATTCACTTATGACCCGCACTTGAAGGCGGGTTGATAGGGCCAATAAAATCTAAGCCCCACTTAGCAAAGGGTTGTTCTACCTGAATAGGGTGCAAGGGTAGCGGTGCAAGCCTCTGTTTACCAACAAATAAAGCACATTTCTCACACTTTCTGACCCAAGCAATAGTGTATTTAAACAAATCTAGCCAGTAATAACCAGCTCGCATAATTTTCAGAGTCGTTCTTGCAGCAAAGTGACCTCCTGAAGGACCATCATAAAACTCTACTAACAGCTTGTCAACTTGATCAGGCTAAATACAACGTAATAAGATACCTTGAAAGTCTCTCCTATAAAGAATGCCATCAATGATTGCATAAGGAATGGCTTGTAATCGGTAATACCTTTGTTTTTCTCTATCTAAGCCTTCGGGGCACTCACCAGTCTGTAGATAATGCATCATCTGCTGCAACCATGTAGCAGGAGATGTTGGAAAAGCACCTGCAACATCATTATTTAACACTGTTTCTGTATTTGCAACGTCTTTTAAGTTGTTGTCTTCATTTCCAACAATTTTTTCACACAAACCTTTGCCTCTAACGAGCTTGGTTACTTTTATATCGACATAAAACTCCATTAATTTGGTAATCCAACCAACACGCTTATCATTAATATCCTTGTTAAGCAGAAAATCTTTAACAGTTGAATGAGCTACCAATAAATGAATCTTATTGTTGGACATCATGTGCATGAACTTCTTCAAACTTCTTACAACATCAAAAACATGCTTCTCAACAAAAGAATATTTTACCTCGTAATCATGCAATACTTGGTTGAAAAATGCTATAGGTTGCTCCAAGCTTTCTTCGTTTTGTTGGCATAACATGGCTGAAACTGTATCAACTCCTCCAAAAGAATACAGAATAAAGTCTTTGTCAAAGTTTGAATTAATGAGAGTAGGAGCGGCTGCAAGTGCTTCCTTAATTTGCTCGAAGCTCCTTTTACCTTCCTTGGTCCAACTGAATGGCATATTCTTCTTCAGCATAGAAATAAGAGGCTGCAGCAAGGCTATGATATTTGGTATGAACCTCCTCATGAAATTTATTCTCCCAAGAAAGCTTTGCAAGCCTTTCTTGTGAGCTGGTAATGGAAATTTCAAGATTGAGGAAATTCTTTCAGGATCAATTGAAATACCTTGCTTCGAAACAATGTGTCCAAGCAATTTGCCTTCGTGCACTGAAAATATACACTTTTTTGGATTGAGAGACACTCTGAAATCTCTGCACCTCTGAAAAATCTGTTCCAAATGATCTAGGTGTTCGTTAGCATTTCTAGAAAAAATAGTAATATCATCTAAGTATACCAAAACGAACTTGTTCATGAGGCCGTGAAAGGCCATATCCATAGCACACTGAAAAGTTGCTCCAGCATTGGATAAGCCAAAAGGAATCTTCTTGTAGGCCATCGTGCCCCACTTGGTTGTAAATGTTGTTTTGAACTGATCTTCCTGCTTCACCAAAATCTGGTTGTAACCTAAGTAAC
The DNA here is from genome assembly GCA_007258455.2 of Sequoia sempervirens. Classification (NCBI taxonomy): domain Eukaryota; kingdom Viridiplantae; phylum Streptophyta; class Pinopsida; order Cupressales; family Cupressaceae; genus Sequoia; species Sequoia sempervirens. Next base: position 7,370 of record VDFB02119975.1, on the reverse strand, counting down.
CATCTAGCAAGAAAAATTTGTCAGAACCAGAAACTACTTGTAAAATTTGTTCCATGGACGGGAGTGGGTAATGGTATTTCAATGAAGCTTTATTTAAATCTTGAAAATCGACGTGTAGCCTGATTTCCCCACTTTTCTTCCTGACTGGCACTAAATTTGACACCCAAGAGGTGTGTTTGATAGGAAAAATAATACCACTCTCAACTAGCTTATTTAGTTCAACCTTCATAAGGTGCTCTAACTTGGGATTAAGCGGTCTCTATTTTTGTCTTACTAGTTTTGCATCAGGTTCAAGCTCGATGGTATGCTGGGCTAGTTCGGGGTTAAATCCTCTCAAGTCCTTGTACTCCCAAGCAAAAACATCACTAAATTTCTGACATAACAAAATAAAGGCTTTTTGTTTGTCTTGACTACATACCTTTCCCAGCTTGAGAAGCTTGCCTTTGAAGATTTCAATGGCTGTGTAATGTTCTTCTTTAACTGTCAAGCTGCATTTGTCTTTTCGCACTTGATCATCTAAGTTAAACACAGATTCCAAGGTCACCAATCCTTTTGGCAGCTTATTAGTCTTTAATTGCACAATCCGGTCCTCATACTGTTGCTGCCATTTTTGCTGATTTCCATCTGCGAACTCAGCTTCAGTAATCAGAAAATTCACGATTTGCCCATCGCTGTCAAAAACCTGCCAACTCACATTATTGTCAGGTACAGAAGGCCTGACCACTATTTTCACGTATTGTGCTTCTACCTTATGAATCTCCTTGGGAATATCAAACTGGGCTCCTATGGCAGCGAGCCTATCAGCATGCTTATTTTGATTTTGAGGAATCGACATGATGTTAAAAGCATTAAAATCTTCCATTAAATCCCACACACGATGCTTGTATTTCTTAAGCAAATCATTCTTAGCAGCATTTAAATTTCTGACTTGATTAACAATCAATTCTGAATCACCAAAAACCTGCAAGCATTTAATACCTCGTTTGCGGGCCCATTCAAGGCCATGCACCAACGCTTCATACTCGACTATATTATTTGAACAGCTGAAAGAAAATCTACAAGCTGAAAAGTATTTATCACCTTCGGGCGATATCAACATAGCTCAATTCCCGGCACCAACACTGCTCCTCGAACCATCGAAGTAAAGCTTCCAAAGCTCACTCCCTATTTTTGCAGACGGTTCATCCTCTTTACAAAGATTAGGCATATCGCAATCAGGCTCTCGGATCATATAGATTCCTAATCCTATCTCATCTGTGTGCTAGAATGGATCAAGCTCATGATCTTCGGTTGCCCATTCATCTAGATTGATGTTGTCTACATGGGTGCAATAGTTTGAGGTCATGGTTTGCTCCTCCAGTGCAAAGATGGCATAAAGGTTAGCATTTATAGGATTTGGCGAGTATGGTTTGATATGATCTTTGGTGAGAGGCTTAGACTTTATAGTAACTTTCGTACCATACCTTGTTCTAAAAAACAAATGGGACCAATCAGAAGACAAAAACTCACCCAATTTGGCTATAAAATCCCTTGAGAGACAAATGGCAAAGTGCGGCGGTAAGTCTATGACGTGAATATCTTGATGAATAGCAAAAATTGGGGATGCGTGCAAGGTAAGGGCTAAATTCTTGATGATACCAGCAGTTTTAACAGTAGACCCATCTAATTGCACTATGCCTTTCTGAGGATTAGGCTCGTAAACAAGACCTAACTTATCAGCTAAACTCTTAGGCATGACTGAACTACTGGCACCAGAATCAACCATACAGTTATGAACAATTTTATCGCCAATGATCAGACTTAAATAGAATGGAGGGGGCTTTACCTCTTTCGCTTTTTGTTCACTCTTAGCCTCCAAGTCATTAGCAAGCACAACCTTCACAACTCCTTGATTAGCGTTGTCAGAAATAGACAACTTAGCCAAAGCGTTTTGCAGTAAACTTTTCTACCCTGGAAGTTGTAAAGCATCTAATATCAACATGCTAACAGTCATTTTCTTGAGATGCTCAACTATATTGAATGATGAAGAGTTTACCTTCTACTGGTTTTTTGTGACAGCAACATCGTTTTGCCTCTGCAAAGGCTGAGAATGCATTCCTAGTTGCTCCTTGCTAGGTATCTCCTGTCCTCTTTGCAGAATCTGCATTTTGGGCTGTGTTGCAGCATTAACCTTTCATGTAACAGGTTGTTTACTGATTACAGGCTGTTGCTGTGAATTAACAACTTGTTGTCCTGGATCCATAGCTCACTTTTTAGATCTGGTATTAACTGAAATGGGAGAATTTTGCTGACTTTGGCCATTCACGCCACAAAATTCAGAGCTCTGCCAGTTTGGAAAGGAAACTTCCACGTTATCTTGCTATTCTTGGTTATGATCTACAACATTTTCTGAACCAACATAGCTATTTTGAACCATTAAAGCTTGATTCCTCATTCCATTGGCGTACGCTGATTGGCTATGGGGCTGATTGCACGGATAACACCAATTGCAATCCTGGGCAACATTATTCTACAGCACAAGTTCCTTTGAGGAACTGGCTGCATTCGGATTATATGGCTGGAATGGCCTGGGGTTAAAATTCCTTCTTTGAGCTTGATAATCATTTTGAAAAGCAGGCCTATTTTGTTGGTTTTGCTGATAAGGGGCTTGATAAGGCTTACTTTCTTGGCCAACGTGCTTTTTAATAGTCACCAGATCATTTCCGAAGGTCTTTAATATGCTTTTAAGCTCTTGCATCTCTAGATTTGGGGCTGGGGCAGCAACCTCTTGGGCTGTATTATGATAACCTATCACTGGAACATATGGGACAATAGCCAAAGGAGATATAGCAGTAGGAATAGGTGGCTATATTTCTGGAAACAAAGGCATAGGAGGTGTAGGAGATATGTCTCCAGCTTGAATGAGGAAATTCTCAGCATTAATGGCTATATTGTAAGCATTAGGAAGCGTTAGCCCACCCATCGACTGAGTCATAACAACAATCTTACTGTTCAAAGCTTTTAAATAAAATAGAAAAGCATGTGCCGGTAAGGGTTTTACCATCGCAGGAATCCTATCCCAGGTTCTTTGGAATTAGTAGTTAAAGTCGGCTAAGTGCTCGTGTGGTGCCCTTTGAATGGTGCTGAGCTGCTCTAATAAGGACAAATTGTCAGATTTATCAACAAAATGTTGGTATAAGCCATTACCTAACGCATCCCATGTTGCGATTGAATTGGTTGTGAGGCCTCTGAACCACTGTAATGCCTTGCCTTTAAGTGACGCGGCCAATAGCCTTAGCGTGACGTTCTCCTGCGTGATATTGTGCACCGAGCATAGCGTGGCCACGTCACGGATGTGCTCGAATGGCGTAGTGTAATCTTCCCCAGTGAAGTATGGTAGACCTCTAAGGGCTGCAACTAGAATGTCATCGTGCTGAAGTATATTTAATAGGGTACCACCATTGAAGGGCATGAATAGGTGCTGCCTCGGTGCTGCCATTGGTGGTACTTGTGAAATCAGAACTAGTACACTTGGTGATAACACCGAGGAACTAAAAGCGGGAGGTGTCGACTTCGATCTCGTGGGTGCTTCGAAAAGCCTCCTTGTTGTCCTACCTCTTCTTCGTGATGGGGACAACTCTCGATACTTGAAGGGTGCAGAACTTGACCTTGTTTGAATCTATCTCATGCGAGAACTGCACTAGCATGCAAAAATCAGAAATCAGAGCCGCCAGGTATATTGTAATGAGCCTCAAAAGGATGGAAAATCTGCTACATACACCAAACAACAAACTGAAAAGATATTAAAATAGTCTGAATGTCCCACCGGGCGTGCCAAAAACTGTTGTCAATAGATTTGCACCCTACTGAATGCAATATTCAGCAACCTACTGAAACATGGAAACCTCCATCAGATGTGGGTGATCTGAGCGAAAGAGGAATCTCCAAAGCGAGTTGGTTCTCCAAATGATAAATCCTACCCTAAAACTTTAGAGGAAAAGGGATAGAAAGATAGACTGAAAAAAAAAAACTTGAATCTAACTGATGATTAACTTATTACTTATGACAGAAATTAGATCTTGCCACTCACAACAATTCCTCTATTACAATAGTTCCTACAATCTCACCGATACATGATTTCATCAATAATTCATATGAAGATTCAGAGACATCGAATACATCATACAACCTGAAAACATGAAACCCTGTGCAAAAAACTCATAAAAGGTAGGACATTAAGGCTTCAAATCTGAAAACACAAAGCATCAAACTGCTATTACCAGTCTTGAGACAAGAAAATGGAAAGAAGAACTCTGTTGTATTACTAAAATTGAAAGAGTGTCAATCTGCCAAAACTGAGTACAAAAGGTTCACAAGCTCAAAAATGCATAAGAGCAGGAACTGAAATCTCTACTAAGAAGGAGAGCTAAAAAGACTAAGTCTTTTGAAAGGCATAACTCTCAAGAACCCTAATCCGAGCTTAGAAAAAAGCTCAAGGAAAAAAGCTTGAAACTATCTCAAAAACTGCATAAAAGCAAAAAAAAGCATATTGCTTTTATGATGAACCTGTCAAGCCTCTAAAAATAGGCTGAATTTGTTTTAAAAGCCCAAAAAACACCTTATCTCTCCAAGATAAGACTCAAATCCGACCAAGAGAAGAAGTCAAAACGAATCTGCTAAAAATAGCAAGAAATCATAAAATAACTTATAAAAGGTTGCTTTACGATTATGCTTTACAGGGTTGTAGATCTTACAATTTTTTTATTTTTTGCAATTAAAGATTATAAAATCTTTGTCAAAAATAAAACAAAACATTCTTATCTCTCCATTACAATGCTTTGATTTTATCAAAAAATCATAAAAATATTAACACATAATTATCCTTTCATCAAAATCACCAATTGATTTCTCTAAAATCAATTAAAAAACAAAAGAACCCTAAATAGAAAAATGGTTTCTATGAGAATACAAAACCTAAGTGATAAAAATAATCACTTCTAGATCATAAGGCATTCACTATGCACCCTTATTATTTTCATAAAACAATAACACAAGGTTTCAAGTCTTCACATTTTACTAAGGCACAAAACAAGCCTTAAGACCTAATATGTCGACCTAGCATATGAATTTTCGGCCTCCCAACATATACATTAGACTTCAGACTTTGATTAAAATATGATGCAAAGCCAAATTCACCCTAATTCAAATTCTCCCAAGTGCCTTTGACCAAATATTCCAGATGATGATAAGATAAGCTCAAACTAGGGTTTGAACAAAACAAGGTCGAACCCTAATAATGACTAATTTTGAATGATCAATCTTGAAGAAAAACGAGCTCTTCCAGTTCACATGCTGCCATGATTGATCTTGGACTGGTACTCGTGTGCCTTGAGAACTTCATTATGCTCTTCAGTGGTCGAGCTCTTCAATGGGTAAGCTCACTTTTTGTATTATTAAGGTTCCTTCAATTCATTTCAAAGCCAGAAAAATACTATGGCCACGACCTGTATGAACTTGTTCTCTGATTTTTTCTACACTCTTGTGCTTTTCTCTCTACCGACCGACCTGATATGAGCTCGGGTTTCATTTGAAAGCTCTATGAGAGAGCTCGCTCACGGGTTATTACTTTTTTCTTTTGCGCACAAGGTAAGCTATTCACTCATAGCTTCATTGGCTTCACATTTTTGTCACTCTTGGCCTTATAGCCGTGGCTAACACAACCCCTAATACCTTTGTTTTGTATTTTTTGTGCTTACATCTACTATGAGAGCTCGACTGTCATTTTGAGAGCTCGAACTATTGGTTTCTGGATGCTCTGTGGAGCTCTTGGCCGCGGCTAACACACTCTCCATAGTCTTGAATTGGTAAGCCATTTCTCAGTCAGATATTTCCTTCTTCAGAGACTCAAAGAAACTCTCCTTTACTTATGAATTTCTAGCCATGTTTAGGCCGTACCAGATGTGTATTATAGAAAGCATTATTTTAGAGATTTTGGGCTGGACCCAAAACATGAAATCCATCTTCTTGTATATCTGAAGACATATCCGCTTGTGGGTATCATGAGAATTTGAATAAAACTGTATTTCCTTTGTTTTGAAGCTTGAACCACCATAGAAAATTCACATTTTTATGTCTTTTTCTATTTTATGCAAAACTTCACATGGGTTATCACTGTAATTGTTTTTTCTGTATTTTGAATGCAAACCCCAAATGTGGGTATCATATATTCATTTTGCATTTAGTTTATAAACTCAACCCATAATGGCTGGTGATATTCTTTGATTTTATGTGGTTGTATCTTCAAACCCCACCATGGGCTTTCCTTGAAATGAAGAAAACTGCTTCTTGAAGATTGGGCTTGAAATGTGTTTTATTTCTGCATTTGTGAAACACATTTCTGAAACCCTCACCATATGAGGTCAGTTGTAATATAGAGAGACTGTATATTTCAATACTCGTATAAAACTGGGCTTCTTTATCATTCAAATTCCTTTCTTTTAGCATGCTTCTGTATTTGTCTCTTCATGAACCACAGATTCAAGAAATTATGGAAATGCATCCTTTGTTTGTATTACAACCATATGAGTTCATTTGTAATATGCAGGATTAAGCACTAAAAATGTGAACCCCAATGTGGGTGCATGAAAACAAACCAGAACTATATATTTTAATTTTTGTGCACAACCCTAGCTCCCTTTGGCCTTCGAATTTTCAATAACCAGCATACAAGTATATAGAAAAACTAGAACAATTTGTACCATTCGATCACACAAGCACACTAGACTACCGCTCCATGCTATTTTTCTTGCACACAGAAAATCTCCCTTCTAGATTTCTTAACTTTCACCATACAACAACATTGCTTTCTGTTCTTGGGATTTATGTAGAGATTTAACTGAACACTGTAACGTTATGGACTCCATCTTACCTGACTTCTTCAATGCATAATTAACACCTTTGAGACACTTTCTGGAACGAAACTGTTATCATTTCTTATCGTTCTGTAACAATCATATCTCACCTTGTGATTATTAAAGCTGTATTTACTCATATGTCAACTGGAACTGGTTATTCATTTAACACTTTAATGCACTATCTGTCTTTCATTCTCTTGAGCTTCAACATGGTACTCCTCATGCATTTTTTATGTTCCACTTAACAAACTGTTCGTTAAATCTGCTCTCTTTCATGATGAAAATTAAAACAAAACTCAAGGCATAATGTATGCCTATTCACTATCCTTGGCTGTGAAAAGAACACTGATGAATTGAACCTTGCATGACATATATGATCATGATGAACAAATAACACAGAATCGTGAACAATGCAGCAATGTTTGACATAAATGTACTCAGCTGAATTAATTGAGTGAACTAAACTCACTGTTCACC
>VDFB02119972.1:0-29325 GCA_007258455.2 Sequoia sempervirens | reverse complement strand
ATGGAATCCTAAAGCACTATTGGTGGATTCATTTATTGCAACATTTGTTTGGACTTATTTATGAACCTACTACATGTTGGAAGAAGTTTGTATGGGAAAGTAGAAATGATCATGTCTTAGGATTAATCGGTTTAAGTGTTGGTGACCACACATCATGGTCTTTGTCACACATTGAGTTCCCTCGCACTCTCTGGACCACTCTAGGGGAAATATATGGAAATCCCACTAAAGCTCCATTCCCAAATAATCCCACTATAGAAATGATTCTCTCCCATGATAAATGAGGATGATCCTTTATATGATGATGATACTGAAGAGAAAATTTCTTATTGGAAGAGTCTTTATTTTCCTGATGACACAGACATCTCTTCATGTTTCTCCTCTTTCTACACCTCCTATATTGGTAGCTATTCAGTCTCCTCCACCTATTATTTCAACAAATATTTTGGCTTCTCTGATGGATACTTCAGATTCTCTTTTGTAGTTTCACTCTTGTCCTCTTGATCAGTGAGATGTCATACTTTTGGACATTCATCATTTGTTTGCAGATTCTCTCCTTCTTGATTATGTTGACATCACTGAGGACACTTGTCTTCTTTTCGATGTCAGCTTCATTGAAGTTGCATCAGCCTTTTCTTCAGATATTCTCGCTCACGCCTTGCCTACTTTAGCTTCTATAGTGACAGTATCATATTTTTATCATTCTATTTATCATCATACATCTACGATCCATGTGGTCCCTATTATTGAATCTCTGTAACACATCAGCTTTGGCTTGGAGATCATTGAGCATTCTACGAAGACATTATGGGCATCATCTATGTCTTTGGATCTTGTGCATAATTCAAAGACCTTTATACTTCTTTATGTATGTTCCTATTAGGAATGGCAAGATTATTTTCATACTTTTATAGTTTTCCTTCTTCCTAAGGGGAGAAATGTGGTTCAACATTCATGGACTCTCTTCGGTATACTTCATCGAGTATCTATGCACACTACAACATATCTTATGGGGACTTCCAAGTCTCTCCAGGTTTCTCTCATATGGTATATCTCTTGTACTTTTGTGATAGAAATAGTTCTTGGGGGGTTTTGAATCCTCCTATATTTCTTCTTCTTTCACTTGTACATTTTTTTTCTTTCTCTCTTTTTGGAGGATAGTTTTTTCCCACTAGGTTTTATATCTTTCTCCATTTTTGAGAGTTTTACATTGTGCATGGGTACCTCATTTGGCTAGTAGTTGGGACCCATTTCTACATACCCACCTAAGCTATGCCTAATGGGGGGTGTTAGTGTATTTTACTCTAGTTAGGCTAGCTCAAGCCTAGTTAGGTTTTGGAGTTGATTCTTGACTCATTCCCCATGAGGTGTCAAGGTTGTTGAGGTGAATTGAGAGGTGTCCAATCCCTCTCAACACCTCTCCTTTGCATAGAGGAGAGAAAATTTCTACCACTACAGGATAAGGAGTCATCTCCTCAATCCATGGCATGTGCAACTTTCCACCACTACAGGATGAGGAGTCCTCTCCTCAATCCACTGCATGTGATTGCCTATACTTGGGGCATGAGTTTGCTCATCCTCATCCTTTATAATGAGGGTTTGAGTTTGTTGTTAACTAGTAAGCTAAAAACAATTTTATGCATTGTTCATGTGTTTGTTTCTCATCTCCTAGATCTTCCTAGTTTCTAATAATAATAATACCTAGATTGTAAACTTAATGAGATTTTTTCATTATTGAATGGAACTTTCCTATAATTAAATTTGATGATCTATTTTATGAGTAAGAAAACTTATTGAAATATTAAACGTGGATGATACATTTTTTATTGATTCTTCATGTAAAAGATAAATCATAAGTTATAATAAATTGGTAACTCTAGGAATTTTTCACATCAATGCATAATATCATACTCAAGTGTCAATATTTTTCCTCTTTCTAGAGATGGATAATGTGGAATATGATTCAAAATAGTAACAAAAATTTACCTACACAATTATTAGTAGGAGGCTCTATTATTTTCACCTAATCCTCTTTTAAATTGACTAAATTAGGATTAAATCTAATCTAATGCATGTCGCATTCTCTAGATTTTCCCACTTGCACAAATAAAGGATTTTAATTAATTTATTAAATCTGAATTTTCCCTCAAGTTTGAATTCAAATCAAGTTGACTTGTCCCTTCCAACATGACATTAATTCTCCTCTTACATGTCCCCCACTTGGCATTTAAGCCCCTTTTTCTCCCTCCAACAAGCCAAATTTGAAATTTGAAAAGAACACCCAATGTTATTTATTGGCACATTGACCAAAACTTGCACATCCCCCATCCACTCACACTTAGACAAGTGGCTCCTTCCCATTGGTTGAATCTTTGTCCCATATTCACCCATTTTTCATATTTCTCCATCCTATCATTCTATAAATAGGAGGTCTCATTCCTCATTTTAGCATCTACAATCTCATGCAAAGTTACTCTCTTCACATTGAGAGCTAATTTTGTCCATTGCATCTTCATCATTGGCTTCTCAAGGGTTGAGAAAGGGTCACTTTTCACAACAAAGTGACACCAAAGTTTTCATGAACTAACCTTTGTCATGGAGTTTAGAATGTATGAAAATTTTATTGGTGCTCACATATGGTGCTAGAAGGAGGGAAATCTCATGGAGTATTCAATGCTTTTTAATTTTTATTCTGATTTCTTTAATTTTGAATCAGAATTCTTTACTATATGGACGTTATTTTCATAAAATTTCTAGTTAAATTTTGTGTTGGGAACTTTGAACATAGATCCTTCACTGAGGTTTTGTGCAGTTAAGAGTACCATTCATGTTTTTTTTTATATACACCGAAGATTTGTAGATTATTCCATTCATCATACAGTCCAAACAAGCTAAGTCAAATAGATCCAGATTTTTCTTGAATTTAGTAATGATAAAAAAACCAACAAATCAAATGTGTTCTACACTTGACCAACATGAAAAGTAACTCTTATTTGATTGATGTTGTAGTAAGATGCCTCTCGATCCATGTTTGCATAAGTTTTTTTTTATTTTTGTTTTTTTGATCTAAAAATATTAAAGAGCCGACAAAGGCTGTAGGATCATCATTGTGCAGACCGATAGAAATTATTTAGCATTGGAAATGCAACCCAAAGAAAATCCTCTGTGTTGCATCGCAAGTCTGTATATGAGAAAAGAGAGATTTGATGCATAAATGCTGTGTTGGGTAGTTGCCTTGCTATAGAAGTGTGTAAAAAGGGGAAAAGTATGGAAACATAAGTGTGTTTCAACCATTTGGGTTAGGCAGGTTATTTCCTAACGCAAACATTGTGTGCCGCAATGCCAACAAAATTCTCCAGCTTCAAACTACGCGCAAGTCATTACCTTTTAGCTCTTATAATATTTTGTTCATTTGTATTTTTATTTCCAATGGTCCACAAATCTATAGTCAATGACTAATTTTCACCATACTTCACCGCTATTGGTTTACGTTATAATCTTCTCCTGACTTTCTCAACATTTGTGGCCAATGCATTTCTCTGCTCGTCCCGAACCATAGCTATCATCTTGTTCAATGTCTCGTTAGCGTCTTGGCAGCTACTTTTCATTTTTCTTTCTGAAAATTCCTCACGACTTTGACCCATCCTCTATTAGTAAAAAATAGATGAATTATTTAAAAAATATATGTGAGATGTCAAAAATGTTATGCTCTATTGAAAGCTCAATAGAGTTGGAGATGGTTATTATCTGGATGTACAATAATGTTGATGTGAGGCTGTAGATGCTAATTAAACCATAGTTGGAGATCAGAGTCTGATATATTTTCTTGGAAATTGAGCGTTTACTTTCATAAATCACAAACTATCTAATCTACAATAAATGCATGATGCTAGTGATCTTTTATTGGTTACAAATCTTTTTATTCAGATTTTTGGCGATTCTTTTTTTGGAAATATTTTGTGAAGATAAAACTCATTGCTAATCTTTTGATGCTAGCTTTTTGCTCTGTTGAAGGTAATCTCATAGGGATCAAGAGGCATGAACTCTTAAGGGAAACGTTGTATTTGCACACATAAATGGTCATGATCCAGTTGCTACTTGTGAAATTGGGGAAGAATAAAGCATTTGGCGAAAAGACATCCAATTATGTTTGGTGGTTGGCATCAAAGGATATTGGGCCATTCATAAATGAAGCAATCAAATTTTTCCATATACTATGCTATGGTGTCCGCTTATACATGTACATGATAGGCTTGTCATTTTTAGATTTGCTAGGATAGCTATATAATGCAGTAGCTAGTTACTTGATTACGATTATAGCTACTGAGTTCTTCTGGTAAAGCATAGTTTATGTATGTTCCTAAACATTAAGTCTAAATTAGAGATCTCCAACTCCATTAAATATGCTAATTAGAAGAATTAAGAGTCTACACAGTTAAGGCTGATAAGTTGTCCCCTTTTCCCTACATTTCATTAGCATGTTTCAATCTAGCATTCCCCTATTCCATTGACCTCCACTTGGCGATTCTCTTCAATGTATTTTCTTTTGCAGATTTAGTCAAACTCCCATGGGGTTGGGTGGCTCACTTGATTTGTAGAAGATTCAAACAAACACAAGATGTATGCCATCGAACATTGGGTAAAACATTGTATGAGTGTGAGTAAACCTATTGCATGTGTTCTCCCTTTGTTTCTAAACAAAGGTTTATTGAGCTATGAATATGTTTACTCGCTATTGTTTATCTAAGAGGGCATGCCTTGGGTAAAAAGTACTCACCCAAGGGAATGACTCAATCGATAACACTCTAAAGCCAAGAGTATTTCTAGCTGGGATACAAAAGTGGGAACTCGAACAAAGGCCAGTATCACGTGGTTGACTCTGACAAGAAGGGAAGCAATGGTCTCTCACCATGTTGGGTCAACTCCTACAAACATAAATTTTGAATTAAAACCCTTGTTGTAGAAAGGCCAAAATCCCTATCTATTTGTTGGTGCAAGAATGATCATTTTGAAGCTACTGCACACTAACTATCTTTAGTAGAAATGGAAAGCATGCCATGGGAGTTTCATGGGTGTTGATGCTTGGCTGCCCCGTATAAGTGAGTGTCATGGAGGGGAGCCAATGGGGTGAAGCATCTAACCATTCACTAAAGATAAGCGTAGCTAGACTTGTCCAAGTGGGGACTCAACAAATATAGTCTTTCATATCCATAAAGTTTTGCTTGTTCTTGGGTACAAAACACTTTTCTTGTTCGAAAACATTTGGAAATGAACATTTAACATCATCATCAAAATTTTAAACCCTTTAGGAGGCAAATACAATTGACCAAACTTATGTGTTATTGCCTACCCTCGGGATTTTATCCTGAGAGGTTTCTAAACACTTGGATTTGTCTCAATTTTCCTACTAAAGTTAAACAATAGGTAACCATTTCCTTGACTTCATAAAAATTCCACATAACATACTTTGTGGGATTCAAAGAAATTGAGACATTGGACATCTAGTTTGGAAATCTAATCAAAGAAGTTTTTGTGGTAAAAAAATTCACTAAGAAAAGATAACAAAATTGGCTCTCACACATGTGTTAATTCCTCATGATTTCCAAGAAAGTCAAAATCACAAAACAAAAGTCCTTGAACAAAAGTTCAAAATTTAGGAGTCACACTTGAAAGGTCATAAACAAATACATTAGGAAGTGCAATCAAAAGCAACATATCAAAATAAGCAAAAAATTCACAAGGTTCTATAGACTCATTCCTTCGAACAATCTGGAAATGTATGCTTAGTTTGAACCACTTCTTAGTTATAGAGGTCCTTATAAGTATTGTATGTTCTTCAAAACTAAGCTCTAGTAAGTAAGTGACTTTTTAGGTAAACCTAGGATCAAAATCAAACCTTCATCCACCTTTGAACATCAAAACCAAAATCATCTCATCATGAACTCTTGTAAAATCTTGGAAAAATCCTTCATGTTAAACTTTTGGAAAATCATTTGAATCCAATCCAAAATCACCTTGTTTGATTGAATGTGTGTAGATGCATCCTTCTCCACATATTTGATCAAATTATCAAACCTTGTGAACAAATTCACCCCTTGATAACATCCAACATCTTGGAATTTAGGAGTTCATTATCAAAACAATCAAAATCATCTTGTTTGGATAGGAGTGTTTAGAAGAATCCTTCTTCTCGCACCTAGACAAATTAGCATCTTGTGAACAATTTAACTCTAGGACAACATCCAACCTCTTAGAGTTTAAGGGTCTAGAAAAATCCAAATCCAAAACAAATCAACCCCAAATCAAGTCCTAAAGTTTAACATACCCTTCAAGATTTTCTCAAGAGTTCCAATCATCCATCAAACATTCATCTAACATCCATATCATTATCACCCTTTGATCCTTAAATCATCCTAAATTTTCTCTTTTGTACCTAAAGTTAGATCAATCCAAAGAATTAGAGAATTCACCTTCCACATTCTTAAAGATTGATCCCTATTTTATGGTGCAAACTAGATCACAACACAAGAGGAACATGAAATCCAACAAAGAAACATCTACTTTGAGTGATTTAAGTCAAATCGCTCCTTAAATGAATCCCATTGGGTTTGGTAGTCTCACAATTACCCTTCATCCATTTTCGTAAGACCATCAAGAGGAAGGTGTCCAAGTGGAGGATCTTACCAATAATCCCTTTGCAATGTCACATGAGGAAATCACTGAAATAATTCAAAATCCAAAGAATCATAAGATTATCAACATCATGATGAGAATCAATCCCTCAGTATACATGCTCAAATTAGCAAAGCAAGAGGATAAACTCCCCTCTGATTTTAATGTGAGCACTATTGTGGAACCATCTTTTAGAGTCATTCTTCTAATATCATCTACCATTCCCATTTCATCTACCCCTTCATTTCAAAGCATCACTCAAAACATTCCACAAATCACATCATCCATTGCTCCAACACAACCCATTTTTAACAAAGGAATTGCATTTCTCAATACATTGCAAACACATCCTCTCGTAAACAATCAGGATTTGGACACAAAAACCATATTGGGACAAACCATACCCAAAAATCCATTACATACATATGTCCCTCTCACCTTTCATGATCCAAATGACCCATCATCATCATAATTTCACGCAACACCCCAAACCTCTCTCCCCATAATGTAATGTCCCCATTTTTAGCACTGCACTTTCTAGTGATTGAAAGCCTATCCCCGATGTGTTGTATGCTAGTTAGAGGAAAAACTACGGTGGCACTTTGGATAGGTACCATGATGAAAACCTAGTAAACATGCATCATGTGTAGAATAGAGCATCTATGTGCACCATTTCAGGTGAAATCATCTCATCCCATCCATAATAAATCCAACATTTCATCTATCTTATCTATAATAAATCCATTCATCCATGAACTATTTATCCAATCCATTTTCATCCATCTGCATACATGGTCCATGTTATCTTGATCTTGACAAAGTTTGGTTCACACTTTATGCTTGTTTATAGTAAACATCTTGACATGGGTGATTTTCATTGATCATATCTTGTGTTCAAATGAATTTTGTAGGGAATCTTGGGTTTTCTTATTTTAAATGGACTAACTAAACTAATTATGGTTGTTGTTTGAGGTATGCAGATTTAGGGTTCAATAAAAATTCTAAGATAAAGCTTGGAGGGTTTAGGTGATTGAAGATAGATCAAGAAGAAAATTAGGGTTAGGGTTAAGGATTAATTAAGATTAGGGTTGAATTGGGGATAGGGTTAGGGTTATGGATCAGATAGGATTAAGCTTCAATTAAGATTCAGTTAGAAGTGAATTAGGGTTATAACTAAGATTAAAGTTAGGTCGAGGTTTAGTTAGGTTTAGGGTTCTAAAATAAAGCTTAGGTTTAGCATTAGGGTTAGGGTTCAATTAGGGTTAAGATTCAATAGGTTAGGCTTAGAGTTAGGGATCAAGCTTAATTAAGGTTGAATTTTAATATGGTTAGGGTTATGATTTAATTAGGGCTCAAAGTTAGGGTTTGAGTCCAATAAAGATTAGGGTTAAATTAAAATTTAATTAGATTATAATTTGATTAGGGTTAAGGCTCAACTAGGGCTTAATTAGGGTTTCTTTGTCTAATTAGGGTTAAAATTTAATTAGGGTTAGGGTTCAATGAGGGTTAGGGTTGATTTAGGGTTCAACTAGGTTAGGGTTAGGATTATGCGATTAAGCTTAGGATTAGGGTTAGTTCTGGGGTTCAAATAAGATTAAGGTTAGGGTTATGGTTAAGATTAGAGTTTAATTAGGGTTAGGACTAAATCAGGGTAAGGTTTATAGTTATGGTTACAATTCAATTTGGGTTAGGGCTATAATTAGAGTTACAGTTGAATTAGGGTTAGGGTTCAATTAGTGTCACATTTATGGTTATTTGATAAAGCATAAGGTTATGATTAGTTTTAGGGTTCAAATTCAATTACTTGGTTAGGGTTCATTTAAGGTTCAATTAGGGTTAGGGTTAGGTTCAATTAACATAAGGACTACTATTCAATTAAGGTTACAGTTAGGTTTCATTTAGGACTAAGGTTCAATAATATTATGATTAGGGTTTAATTAGGGTTAGTATTAGGGCCAAATTAGGATTAGGGTTCAAGTTAGTGTTTAATCAAGGTTAGGGTTCAATTAAGGTTATGATTTAATTAGGGCTTAAGGTTAGGGTTTGAGTCCAATTAGGATTATGGTTAAATTAAAATTTAATTAGATTATAGTTTGATTAGGGTTAGGATTGAATTTGGATTATGATTAGGGTTAAATTTCAACCAGGTTTTATTTAGTGTTTCTTTTTCCAATCAGGGTTATAGTTTAATTAGGGTTAGGGTTCAATTAGGGTTAGTTTTAGGGTTAGGTTAGTTTTGGGGTTCAAATAAGATTAGGGTTAGGGTTAAGGTTAAGATTAGAGTTTAATTAGGGTTAGAATTAAATCAGGGTAAGGTTTATAGTTAGGGTTATAATTCATTTGGGATTAGGGTTAAGATTAGAGTTACACTTGAATTAGGGTTAGGGTTACAGTTGGGGATGCCCCATTTTAGGATAAATCTTAGGGTTATTATTGAGGTTATTGTAACTATTTAATTATGGTTACAATTAGGGTTTAATTAGGTTTATAATTAGAATTAAGGTTTTCATTAGAATTTGGATTATGAGTAGGGTTTAAGTTATAATTAAGGGTTAGCTTTACAAGTAGGATAAGGGGTATGATTATAATTATAGTTAAGGTTGGAGTTAAACCCTAATAGTAACCCTAATTCTGAAACTAAAACTAATTTTAATTATAAGCTTAAGCCTAATTCTAACTCTTACTCTAACTCTATCCATAACCATAACACTCATAATAATTCTAACTTGAAGGATAAATCTAATTATATCTCTAACCCTAATAATAACCCTAATTCTAAAACTAGCAATAACTCTAATTGTAACACTAATCCTAACCCTAACCCTAACCCTAACCCTAACCTTAACCTTAACCCTAACCCTGACACTATTTTTAATCCACCATAATTCTATAACTAACTCTAATTTTAATTGTATTCTTAACCCTAACTCTAACCCTAATTCCAAATCTAATTTTAAACCTAACCCTAACCCTAACCATAAGTCTAACTTTAACCCTAACCATAAGTATAACTCTAACCCTAATCGTAACACATAATAATTCTAACTTGAACTCTACTTTTAATTCTATCTCAATCCCTAAGCCTAACCCTGACACTAACATTGTTTCTAACCTACCCTCATTTTATAACAAACACTAATTCTAATTGCAACCCTGATCCTAACCCTCATTTTATCTCTAACCCTAACTGTAACCCTAACTCTAACCCTAACCCACTACTATCTCTAATTCTAACTATAACCCTAACCATAATTCTATATCTAACCTTAACCTTAATCAAAACCCTAACCCTAACTCTAATTCTAACCCTAATGCTAATGGTAACCCTAACCATAATGCTAACCCTAACCCTATTCATGATGTAAATCCTTACCCTAACCATAACCCTAAATCTTAACCCTAACCATAATCATAACCCTAACCCTAACCATTAACTTAACCCTAAACCTGATCCAAACCCTTCCCCTAATTGAGCATTAGTCGTAAATTTAATTGAACCCTAAATCCTAAATTTATTTGAATGCTAACCCTTATCATTTATAAAAGCATAACCAAATTGAACCCTTAATATAATTGAACACTCACATTAATTGAAACCCAACCCTATTTTAACCCTACTTATAACCATATCTTTAATTCTAAATATAACCCTAACCCTAATTATATTTATAACACTAACCATAACTATATTCTATAATTCATAATCTTATTTTAAGACTAACCCTAACGTTATTTGAATGTTAACCATAGTTTAACCTTAACACTCACTCAAAGATTTTCCCTAATTCAACCCTAACCCTAACTCAAAGGTTTTTCCCTAATTGAACCCTATTTTAACCTTTACCCTAACCCTAATCAAACTTGAACCTCAACCCTAATAAAAGTTTGAACCTAACCATGTTTGACCCCTAACCATAACTTATATTAAATTTTTATATTAAATATACTAAATTATTATTATTTATCTAATAATCTAATAAAATAATATTGTATAATTATATATTAATTCATGTTATGTGTTGCACCATGACTACTAGTAGCATATATATCTTAAATTTAATCTATATAAATTATGCCTATGGAGATGTTTAAATTTCCATCATTCAACTTTAATATAGATTAAATTTAAGATATATATGCTAGTAGTAATATGTATGATGACAACAAGAATCTTGTCTAGAGAAATAAGGATTTAGTTGAAGGGATAATATTGCATGGAATTTCATAACAAAAAAAATTTGATCATGTTTAATAGAAACTTTCATTATTTGAAATACTAATTTATAGATGTTTAAAAAAATTAATACTTTTAGGAAGATTAATGATGCTTTTATAAATGTTTTTAATTAATTTATCAGTTATTTATGGGCAATATTCATTAGAGATTGACGATGACAATGTTGTTGGAGAAATCCCCTCGAAGTGATGGGAGAATCTGGTAAATCTGTGAGGAAATCTCCTCCTCTTTATGTCAAAATTGAAGAGACGATAATTCTATGCAATTATACGTAGTGCATTTGAATCCTGTTATTGAGCAGCAGATTGTAAAGAATTTATGTTGGGGATTTCCTGACAAAACAAACTACATGGAGTACCTACGTCTCTCAAACAGGATGCAGGCCTGGAATTTGTGGTCACCCTTTGTCATATGAAAATTTTATGGGTTTGGTCATTTAAATGCCTGTAAAAAAAATTGTTTAATTTATGAATTTTTATATAAAATCTTTTATAAATGCAATATCTTGAAAAATTAGAAAACAATGATAATTATTAGTAATAAATATAAAAATCTACTATTAAAATTAACAATTAACAAAAGTTTCTAAGTTTATATTGAAAACAAATCTTGTTAAATATATTCTAAAAGTTAAAAATAATTATATTATATTTTGAAAAGATTCTAAATTAATATATATTTTTATAATAATATTATAAATCACATATATTAATATGAAAAAAGATAACTATTATAAAAATGTCAAAGTTTCTAAATTCATATTAGAAAGTATTAAAAAAGTTATATTCTATTCTAAACTATTTTATCTTTTTCTAATAAAAAATATAAAATGATATATATTATAAATTTAAATATTATATTATATTTTGCTTATAATAATTTTTTACAGTTTAATAAAAATATAGCAAGTCAAACTATACGGTCTAATAAATTTTATAGCTATAATATACGGTCTAAAATTGAAAAAGCGGTCAAATAGACCATCAAATTCAGTCCGACAAGATGGACCCTATTGATTTCCTCAATGTGAGGAAAACAGTTAGGTGTCTCCTATTTTTATACCCGTCTACGATTACAAAATTCATATGAATACAACGTTGAGAACAAAGTCCTCCAGCATAATGGCATTTTCTAGTAGTAGATGGGAGAGTACGAATCAGATGGAATGCTATGCTTGTGGATTATATTTGGCTTCTATCTTTTACTCTAAATTATAGAGGAATCAATCCAACGGCTTATATAATATAGGATAATTAAATCAATACAAATAGAAAATTAAATCTATGATTCATAATCACCCTAAAATGAATATTATGATTTAATAGAGGATAGAAAGGTATTTTTTAAAATTAATGATGGAAAATAATGTTGATGTGTTAAATCAATTGTTTTCTATCAAAAAATAAATGTTTAGTGAATGCTTAAAAGTTAGAATTATTATAGAAAATAATGAATGTCAATCCTTAGTATGAGTTCATCTTATTAATCATGTAAAGTTAATTTATGATGCATGAGAGAATGTGCATTTAAAGTTTTATTTTCCTTCACGGTCTAGGTAGTTGAGTTTGTAAAGGTAGTGTTTACAATCAACTTTAAGGAGCTTATTCATTCAAGAGGTAATTTTATTCTACAAAGTAAAATCTCTTTGGTAGGGTAAAGTTAGTGGCAATGAGCAACAAATTTCACAAGCATTCCTATTTATCTTTTTTAAATTGAATTTTTTTAGTATAATCTAATTATCAAATTAAGTGCATATTGATTATTTTTAATATTATGACTAAAAAAAATCACACAAATATGTATGTGTTACTTCAACTCACAATAGCTAGTAGAAAGGAGTGAGAAATTTGAAATTTAAATTCAAGATCATCTAAATTTCTATTTTTTTCTAGTGAGATTAAACTATAATGGAAATGTTAATCACTAAAATCCTTAATTGCAACATGATGACCACCCATAGAGATGAAATAGTATCACAATTTAATGTCAGTTAAACTTATATTAGGCTATATTATAACAATTGTAGAGTTGGACACAAAAAATTCCTTAATTTTGCTCTCTTTAATTATGCCTTTGGTATTGAAGTAAGTGTAGCTATAATGAAAAAAAAGGTGTGATAATATGTTTGGGATTTAACTTATTGTAAAAAATTCATAAAGCTTGTTCTTGAATTAGTCTAGTTATAATTTTTATTAAAAGAGGGTAAAAACTTTATTGAAAATCAGAAGAGAAGATTACAAAAAATTCAGGCCACAAAGACCCGCCAACAGCAACAAAGCAACACACATCAGCCATCCTCATTGTGACCATCCCCATCTTTAACCAGAATCCCTTCTAAATCCTGGCGGAGCTCCTGGGGAACTTGCTCCCACCCCTCAATCTTCCAACCGAGAAGATTCTCAGAAGCCCACTTGGCCAAACAATCAGCAGCCCTATTCCACTCCCGAGGAATATGGACAAAGGATATAAACTCCATCAAAGAACTAATCTGTAAAATCTGTTGCACCATTCCAGCCAGCTGCCAGCTAACATCAGACACCGTCCGATTATTTATCAAACCAATCAGAACCTGAGAATCAGATTCACAAATAACCCTGCGCCAACCCAAATCATAAGCCCTCTCAAGAGCATAGAGAATCGCCAAACCTTCCATAAGGTTAATAGAATGCACCCCTTCGTGAGCAGAGAAGAAGAAAACCACAGAGCCCGAAGAATCCCGACCAACTCCACCAATACCAGCAGGACCTGGATTGCCTCTTGAAGAGCCATCAGTATTGATCTTCAAGATTCCATCCGGAGGGGGCATCCACCTGCCCATCCTTTGGACCTTTTGTTTCCCCCTCCTACCCCTCTTGACGCAAGCCGAAGTTGAAAACAACCCCTGGATTCCAAGTCTCTCCACCTTCTCAGCGTCCCCTTTGTCTAAAGGGAAAACCACCTCACACTTAGCTTCCACCGTCTCCTGAATCATAGCCCTTACTCTTCGCCAAACTTGTTGGAATATCAGCCTTTCACCCCGAAAAATTCTTCGATTTCGTTCTAGCCAGATCTGCCACAATATGAATGTAGGACCTACATACCACACCTCCTGCAGGAAAGAGGTCCCAGAAGGAGGTCTACCAACACTGTTCCAAAACTCCACCAGTGAAGAGGCATGAACACACGGGGTTCTCCAGGCCTCCCACCAGATATGCCAAAGATGCAAAACAAAGGGGCATCGAAAAAACAAGTGGGAAGAATCCTCCTCCGCTGCCCCGCACAAAACACAAATAGAAGGGCCTTGAAACCCCCTCTTCTGAATATTGTCCCACGTCAAGAACCTATTCCAGGCCAAGGTGCAAAGAAAGCAATTACACTTTGGCCAGGAGAACTTATTCCACACTCTCTTCCACCAGTGAACCTCCCCCCCCTCAAGCCTGTGAGATAACAGTCTCTGATATCCCGAAGCAACAGTAAAGACACCCTTAGGATTAGGAGACCAAGAAAGAACATCCTTCTCCTGCAGGGAGCTACAATTCCTGTTGGAGAGGATTGTGTGCAACTCAGCACAGTCCTCCTCCATACCAACAACAGGCCACTCGCCAGGGCTCTTCCATCTCACCATTCTCCGCTGATCTCGGGTAGAGAAGGACTTAAAATCACTCACCCTAGACCAACCAGCTTCGAGGAACCGCTGGCATAAAGTTACCAAGTTCGGAAACTGGGAAAGAATGGGGGGATAACCATCCCAAGAATCAGACCAGAAGAGAGCATTCGTCCCTTTTTTGCAAATCCAAAAAAGGCCATCCTTTATGAGATCAGCCCCTTTTTTGAGAGTACCCCAAATCACCGAACCTTTCCCCCTCAAGGAGTACCGGGGAATATCACACTGAGGGATCCCTGGAAAATACTTATGAGATAAAATTCTAGCCCAGAGATGATCCTGCTCCACACACCAGCGCCAATACAACTTAGCAGCTTGAGCCACGCTGGACAACAAAGACTGCCTTAAGCCAAGCCCTCCGAACTGCTTCGGGCTACAAACAGTATCCCACTTGACAAGACTCCATTTGGAAGACTGTAGGCTACCAGCCCATAAGAACTGCCTAGCAAGAGAATCCAACTCCTTAATGAAACTCACCGGGGCAACCTGGATCATGCACCTGTAGATGGGGAGAGCCTGCACCACAGACTTGAGCAACTGAACACGCCCAGCAAAGGACAGCCATCTGTGGGTCCAATGATTAACCTTCACACGAAATTTATCCAATATATTTTGCCAAGAATCCCTATGAGGTCTTCCAACAGAGATCGGAATACCAAGGTAGGTCAAGGGGAGAGACCCAATCTGAAATCTCAAAATGTGAGCAATCCTCCTCTGAATGGGCTCAGGAGTGTTAAAGAAAAAGATGGAGGACTTTTCCTCATTGATCAATTGGCCCGAGGCATTAAGATAAACATCCAACACTTTACGCATATTAGTAGCTTCCCTGATAGATGCCAGACCCATCAAAGCAGTGTCATCCACAAACTGCAAATGAGACTGCGAAGGTAAGCCACCATTCCATCTCCATCCCGAAATAAGCCCCAGCTCCACCTGCCTTCTCATCAAGCGTCCCAGACCCTCGGCAAGAAGGATAAACAAATAGGGAGAGAGGGGGTCTCCCTGGCGCAGACCCCTAGACGCACCAAAAAGCTCTGAGTGCTCACCATTGATTAACACAGAAAAGGAAGTTGTAGTAACACAGCTCATTACCCATCTAATCCAATCCTCTCCAAAACCAAAAGCACCAAGAATCTTCTCAAGGAAGGACCACTGAACTCTGTCATAAGCCTTAGCCATATCCAGTTTGATAAACATTGCCTTAACCTTGGAAGTGGCCATAGAATGGATAGTTTCAGTAGCAATCACCACCCCATCCAAAATTTGCCGACCCTCCACAAAACCGCCCTGTTCCTCAGAAATCAACACTGAAAGCCACTTTTTCAACCTGTCAGCCATCAATTTAGAGATAATTTTATAAATCACATTGCACAGAGAGATAGGCCGAAATTGCGTTAACCTATCAGCACCCTCACACTTGGGAATGAGAGCAAGGAAGGTGGAATTGAGAGCCCGAAGCATTTGCTTATTTGATTGAGACTCCTGCACAACTGCTAACAAGTCCAATTTGATAATATCCCAGAACTCTTGGAAGAACTCAATCGGAAAGCCATCCGGGCCAGGGGCTTTCCCCTTCTTCATCTGAAACACTATACCCTCCAGTTCATCAAGCGAGATGTCACTCATAAGATGCTCATTCATTTCTCTAGAAACAAGAGAAGGGATACACGATAGGACTTGAATTTCCTCATCGAAACTCCTTCGCTCCTCCTCCTTGAATAAAGAAGCAAAGTATTGAACTGCTTCGTTAGAGATCTCCTGAGAGGAGGAAAGCTGCTCACCCCTGTCATTCACTAAAACAGAAATAGAGTTGCCATGTCTCCTGGCTTTCACCGAATTGAAGAAGAAGGCAGTATTCTTATCTCCTTCCAGTAACCAATCAACCCGGGCCTTTTGTTTCCAAAAAATTTCTTCCCTTAGCTCACACTCCTCCAACAGCTTCAGAGCCTTGGCTTCTTCCAAAAGCAGCACTTCAGTCATCCCATCCTCCCTAATCATCCTCGTAATACCAGCCAACTCCGCCTGGGCAGCAGCCTTAGCATGGAAGATGTTTCCAAAGCAATGTCGGTTCCATCGTTTGAGTTGATACTTGACAAATTGAAGTAGCTTAGCAAAAGTATACATTTTAGTACCATAGGAAGGTCTACCATACCTCCACCATTCAGCCACGTATTCATGAAGAGAGGGATCCCTAAGCCACATAAGCTGGAATTTAAAAGGAGGAGACCGAGGCCCACGAGCCGAAGAGATCGCGAGCTTGATAGGCCAATGATCTGAACCCCTCCAGTCCAAAATTTCAGACATAGAGGACCACAAACCACCAACCCAGTAACAAGAAACCATAAAACGATCAAGACGCTCAGCAATGCAATCCTCCCCCACCCTCCGATTAGTCCAAGTGAACTGGCCATTACTAGGCTTGATATCAACTAGATTTAGAGCTGAAATGTTATCCAGAAGGAGAAAAGCAGAAGGCTCCAGCCTCGCAATACCACCCCGTTTCTCATCCAACTTAGAGATAGCATTAAAATCCCCCGCCATTATCCACGGATGGTAAGGAGCCATACTTCTAACAAACCTGATATGGGTCCACAATAGTTGCTTACCATAAAGCTCAGGAGGCGCATAAATATTGGAGAAAAGTATAGCCTCTCCTGACTCAAAGCAGGAAGCAATCATGGAGAGAGATGACTTGGAGGACATCCACCAAAAAAGAGAAATCTTTTGAGGATTCCATAAACAAGCCACTCCCCCAGAGGCCACCTGCGCGCCAATACATTGGCACTCCCCATTCCCCCACAGCTTAGGCATCAAACCAAACATACTTTCAACCGACAGCTTAGTCTCCTGGAGAAAGAGCACATCAGGAGATTGACTTCTAACCAAATCACGAACAACTTTTTGTCGAGGGCCACTGTTCAAGCCCCTTACATTCCAAGATAACACGATCATTTCAAAGGGCTCGAAAAAAGAGAATCCAAGGTCTTAACCGACCCTGACTCCACCAAGTTCTCCCCTATCAATTTGATCTTTTCCACATCCTTCTTCCTGCCAAGCTTAGAGACCTTTTCCGTCCCACCTTTCTTTAGATCCTTCTGGAGAATTCCCAAATGAGAAGACAACTTATTACTCTTACCTAACTCCGAGCCTGAACTTCGAGAGTGGTGGGCCGAAGCGTCTTTGCTTTTTTCTGGGACAACAACACAACTTGGTTCCTCCGGCACCCTCAACTGATGGTTTGATTCCAAAATCCCAGTCTCCTCAACTTGTGGAGCACAAAGAACCTCTGAACAGAGCCCTTCAAGCCCTAGATCTTTCCCATCCTGCACTACATTTGGTAAACCCGTATGCACCTCCTGCTGAGAAACTTGCACTATCTGAATAGGAGACCCATGCTGTTCAACTTCCATAGTCCCTTGATCCAAGTCCACCAAACCCGGATTCACTTCCTGCTGACTAAAATCATCCAATACCTTGAATCTATTAAAAGTGTCCTCTTCTTGCCTTTCTTTGGGAGTCCTCTTCTGCCCCTTATTTCTATTCCGATTCCTGACCGGAATAAAACCACCCTCCCCGGCACCACCTTCCAGCAAAGGACCCTTACCCTTATCCATCCCAGAAGGATTCTTAGGAGGCTGTGAGGCATTAGACTCCAAAGGCTTGGCCCTTGGACATCTACGCAGTAAGTGGCCATATTCATGACACAACCGACATCTAAAGGGTAAGGTCTCATAATCAAGTTGTTGAACCCATGAGTGAGAGCCTGCACTCACTTCAAGAGAATCTGGCAAAGGTTTACTTAAATCAATTTCCACACAGAATCGAGCAAATGTCATTACCTTTTTGAACTGCGTCTGCTGCGACGAACCAACGGGTTTACCAAGCATTGAGGCAAGAAGATGCAGAACATCTTCACGCCAGCACTCGACCGGTAGCCTTGGCAATCTGACCCAGACTAGAACTCTACTAGGAATCTCCTCCGCTGGATCAAAGCCTGCATGCCATGGCTTGATAAACAAGCCCACTTGATTGTAAAAATAAGGGCCTCCTTCGAAAACCTTGATCCTGTCTGACATGCAATCGAAGGTAACCATAAAATAGTTGTTTGCAAGGAGCCTAATCTCCATCTCACCTTCCGGCATCCATGTTCGCTGAGCCCAAGCTTCCAAAAATTGCAAAGAGATTTTTAACCCCAAAAACTTGCAGTAGAGGGAGTGTCGAGAGTAATACTCAATGTCTTCTGCAAGCATCTCCATCGGGATCACCACATTCGGCCTCTCCTTGCACCTCTCCAGACATCCATTAACCTTTGGCAGCCGAAACCCCCCAGAAGATCCCAACTTGGTCTTCTCCAAATTATGAGCAAATAAATTATTATCATAAATTTGAGATCCCTGAAGCAAAGGTTTCGAGCCAATAGCAGAACGGAAATCCAACTTATTTCCCACCCCAGACAGTTCCCCTTGAGCCATGGGTAGAAGAAAAAAGCCCAAGCCAGCCGATAAACCCTCGAGCCCACGGGAGCCCAAGGCCCCACACCAAGAATTTCCAGCCACAAATCTCCCCCAAAAAGGGTAGGCTCACAGGCGTGCACAAAAGAACAAACAACAAAAGAACAAACCAGACTCCCAAGAGAGAAAGAAACGCAGCCACCAAGGGTCGGCCGCACACAATACACACCCCACGCCCAAAACACACAGAAGCCCCACCGCGAGACTGGACAAAGGAAAAAAAATGCCACCGTGCGTGGTACCCGAACACCACCGATTTTAAGGCACCGGGAGGAGAAAGTGGGAGAAAAACCCGGTGTTGCCGGCCAAAACAACACAGCACCTCAAGCCGGGGCCGGGGAAAGAAGCCGGGGAAAGCCAGCGGAGACCACACTGAAAGCTGAAACCTCCTCCCCATGAAACGCCGCGGTCGAGGAAAAACCCGGAAGGAAGCTGGTAGCGTATCTGAAAAGCTCGACGAAAAAGAGCTGAGATCGCCATCAGCCTGGAATACCGAATTAGTCTAGTTATAATTAAATGGTACGGTCTTGTGATTTTTTTTGTCTCTATAGATTGGGTTATGGTCTAATATCGAGTGATGAGGTCATACAACTTAGGAATTATTGATCAAAACCCATGTTAGCCTCATTTGGGAGTGCACATGGATTTTGACTAGTAAATAAGTTAAAATAGTTTCCCCTTCCACAAAAATTCACATTCTAGTTTTAGTGTATATGTGCCAGGTGTAGAGAAAATAAGCTTGCCAAAATTGTATAAAAAAATTATTACATATAGAATCCAAACCAATACCATAATAAAAGAGAAAGGAAACATATAATACATAATATTCTTATTGCATTTTTTTTTGGTAGTATAATAATAAATATTTTATACAAATCTAATGTATTTTTAAACACTAAAAGAAAAAAATAGTGGTTTGAAAATACTATAGTAATCGAAACCATTGGTAAAATAAAATAAAAAAGAAGCCAATTTTTTTCTTGACTACAAAACTCATAGATTGGAATATGGTTATGCATTATTTAAGGCAAGTGTAAAACATTAAAATTAAACATTAATATCTAAGTTTATGTGCCCGTCTATTATCATTACATTATATTTTTTACATCCTTACTACTCTAGGGAAGAGGGCTATGGGGTGGTTCATTTAATTGAATGGGGTCATATTGCACTAGCATCATGAAAAAGATATAAATGGGGTCATATTGCACTAGCATCATGAAAAAGATATAAATTACATCAAGAATTATACTGATTATCTAGAAGAAGATAATAAGGAATAATAAATGTAATTCAATAATTAAGGATAATAATACCTCTTGTAAATTGATAATTTGATGATTCAAATTAGAATTAGAAATAATTGGATGCAATTGTAGAATCATGTAATTCAATTATGTTGATACATTCATGTTTTTAGACAACAAGGAATCCATTTGATTATTTACACTCTTATAAGTGATTTCCCATTTCCCATTTATTAATGAGATTTTTTCATTATTAATGGACCTTTTTTTATAATTAAATTTGATTATCTATTCTATGAGTAAGAAAATTTAATGAAATATTAAATGTTGATGATACATTTTTTTTATTAATTCTTCATGTTAAAAGATAAATTATAAGTTCTAATAAAGTGGTAATTCTATAGGAATTTTTCACATTAATTGAAAACCATGATTTATAGATATGCAATATCAAAGAACAAATGTATGAAGTATTAAATTAATAGAGGAGAATATTTTATTAATTATTCTATATATTTTCGAAGGTGTTAAAAGGTTATGGGATCTTTCCCTCATATTATTAGTTAGAGTATTTGGCTAAAGATAAATTTAATATTATTCCAACAATGATTCCTTTGAGCTAAGAGTATTTGAGATAAAATTATCTACTTCTAAAAAAATGGGTAATTGGAAGGAATTCTTAGTGCATAATTTATGAAGAAGAAAAATGATGGACTGAGGAATGAATTTTTCTGAATTATTTTCATTGAATAAAATGTAATTAGGTTTTTCAAGAAATGATTGATTCTCTATGGATACCACTCCTCCCATAGGAAAATCAAGTTATTTTTTTATGAAACTGCTAAATTCAATCATGAGAAGGCTAGAGGAGGGTGTGTTCTTAGGGATGATTTTCATTATTATAGAAAATAATGAATGTCAATCCTTAGTATGAGTTCATCTTGTTAATCATGTAAAATTAATTTATGATGCATGAGAGAATGTGCATCTAAAGTTTTATTTTCCTTCACGGTCTAGGTAGTTGAGTTTGTAAAGGTAGTGCTTACAATCAACTTTAAGGAGCGTATTCATTCAAGAGGTAAGTTTATTCTACAAAGTAAAATATCTTTGGTAGAGTAAAGTTAGTGGCAATGAGCAAAAAAATTTAGAAGCATTCCTATTTATCTTTTTTAAATTAAATTTTTTTAGTATAATCTAATTATCAAATTAAGTGCATATTGAGTATTTTTAATATTATAATTAAAAAAATTCACACAAATATGTATGTGTTACTTCAACTACAATAGCTAGTAGAAAGGAGTGAGAAATTTGAAATTTAAATTCAAGATCATCTAAATTTATATTTTTTTCTAGTGAGATTAAACTATAATGGAAATGTTAATCACTAAAATCCTTAATTGCAACATGATGACCACCCATAGAGATGAAATAGTATCACAATTTAATGTTAGTTAAACTTATATTAGGCTATATTATACCAATTGTAGAGTTGGACACAATAAATTCCTTAATTTTCCTCTCTTTAATTATGCCTTTGGTATTGAAGTAAGTGTAGCTATAATGAAAAAAAGGGTGTGATAATATGTTTGGGATTAACTTATTTTAAAAAAATCATAAAGCTTGTTCTTGAATTAGTCTAGTTATAATTAAATGGTATGGTCTTGTGATTTTTAAGATTATTATTAGTCAGATTATTTGGCTAAAGATAAATTTAAGATTATTCCAACAATGATTCCTTCTAGCGAAGAGTATTTGGGATAAAATTATCTACTTCTCAAAAAATAGGAAATTGGAAGGAATTCTTAGTGCATAATTTATGAAGAAGAAAAATGATGGACTGAGGAATCAATTTTTCTGAATTATTTTTATTGAATAAAATGTAATTTGGTTTTTCAAGAAAGGATTGATTCTCTATGGATACCACTCCTCCCAAGGAAAATCAAGTTATTTTTTTATGACACTACTAAATTCAATCATGAGAAGGCTAGAGAAGGGTGTGTTCTTAGGGATGATTTTGATTATCCCATAGTAATGTTAGCCATGCATTTTATATTCAATACTAATAATATGGTGAAATTACTTGATTTAGATATTGGATATATAAGAGCAAAAATATTTGAAAGATAAGGGAAACTCTAAGGTGGTAATTGATAATGTTAATAAGAACCTTCAAAATTCTTAGATTCTTAAAACAATTATAAATAATGTTTAATCTTTAATTGAAGATTTTGAATAATTTAAGCTAGCTTATATTAAAAAAAGATTAGCAAGAAATATTTCCGTAAGTGAAAGACTTCATGATAATGAATGTTTTAATGCCCAAAGCTTTCTTTGATGTTTGAACATGTGGAGGTAATTTTTAAGAAAGAGATATATAGCAATTTATTGTACGAATTAGTGTTTAGTAGTGAAAAGATAACAAGAGTAAGATGGCCCATGGTTCAAGAGTTGGCTTGGGAAAAACAAAACTAGAGAGCTAATTACTTTGTGATGAGGTTTATGATGGCTCCCTAAAAATGAAAAGTATAAGTTGAATTATGTATATAAGGGGTTTACAAGCTCAAGGTGTTTGTGTATTTTCTCGTCCTTACTATTTTGTATCTATTAGACTTTTGATTTTATGATTGAAACTTTGTTTGAACTTTTTATTTTGATGAAAAATCTTATCTTACGGTGATTCAATGAACTTCTACATACTAAAAGCGCGTGTATGTATATATATATATAGTATCCATTACAAATCTATGTCCAAGTTATTAGCAAGAAACATCTTTAAATATGTGTCATCAACTCTGAATATTTCTTTATACCCTTAAAAATATTTACAGCCAAACATATTTAAATATGAGATCAACTTTGAATACTTAAATAAAATGCATATTATATTTATTATATTATTATACATTTTTATTTTATATCATTCTGTAGACATGTGAAATTAGCATTATCTACTTAGGTCATATTCATCCTCTCATTAAATAAATCAAATGCAGAAAATCCATTCACCAAGTAAATCAAGTCTTCAGTCCTAAGGTTATTCATTTAATAAATCAAAGGTTCACATCATCCTTTAATTAAATAAATCAAACTTTATTTAATTAAGTCTCGAAGTCATTTTCCATCCTTTTCTGATTTAAATAAATCAAATATTTAAGTCATAAAAGTCAAAGCATCCTAATCATCATCCTAGCTAATTAATCCTGATTAAA
Source organism: Sequoia sempervirens (assembly GCA_007258455.2). Classification (NCBI taxonomy): domain Eukaryota; kingdom Viridiplantae; phylum Streptophyta; class Pinopsida; order Cupressales; family Cupressaceae; genus Sequoia; species Sequoia sempervirens. The sequence goes on along the minus strand of VDFB02119972.1, from coordinate 5,806 downwards.
TATAATCTAATGCATGTCACATCCTCTAGATAATCCCACTTGCACAAATAAATCAATTTATTGATTTATTAAAATCCAACATTTTCACTCAACATGGCATCTTCCCTCAAATTTGAATTCAAAAGCAAGTTGAAAGGTACATCCAACAAGACATTTAATAGGTCTTACATGTCTCTTACATGTCCCTTGCACAAGTCAAACTCAGCATTAACTCTCATTTCAAATTTGAAATTTCCCCCTCTTGGGCACATTTCCCAAATCCTGCACATGCATCAACCACTTAGATGATGACAAGTGGCGTCTTCCTATTGGCCAAATCTTTAGTCCCACATCCTCCATTTTTGGCACTCTTAGCATTTGAGAATCTACAAATAGAGGCTTCATCCTTGATCAAATCCTCCAAATCTCTTCCAAAGTCACTCTCCTTGAGAACTAATTTTTCCCATCTTACTCCATTCTCAAAGCAGTTTCATCACATTAGCTTATCTAAAGGGGTTGGGAAAGGGCTATTTTCCACAATAGCACCAATCCCCCCATCAGATCAAGTGTTTTTCTTGTTTTAGAATAGGGATAGTTATTTGTGTTTGTATTTTCTCAATTATATCATCATTTTCTCTTGTTTTCTCAATGCATGGATTTTATGGGGAACTCTGTTTTTAATCTTGCATTTTGATCTACCAATGTGATTGTTTGTTTCTTCCATGCAATCTTGGTGGGGGTTCATTTTGGCACTAGAAGGGAATAAATCTTGATCTATATCCTCCAACTTATGTAGGATCCCAATATTTCTGAAAATGTGAAATCAATTATCAAAACCACTTGTGAGAAAAATTCCAAATCACTAGCACATGACATATTTTGACGAGAAGACATTCCTTATCAGTCTCCATCTTTCATATTTCATCGATCCAAACAATCACTATCAGTTGCATCTAATTTTCACGTCAGCGCCACATCGAATCATTCAAACAACTTTTGTTCCAAATCAAGCTTCAAATAATCCTGATCAATCAAATCGAATAAAAACGAACATGTCGGGATATCTATCCCACCTCAGTTAGTTTAACACTCATCTCTTGCATTGTTGTGCATCCTCAACAATGTTATCATCATCAATCTTTGATCAATCCAATCTTTTGAATTTTTGTGCATCCTCAACAATGTTATCATTTATCAATCCTTATTGTTGTGCATCCTCAACAAAATGTTATCACTGAATCTCAATCAATCAATCCTAAGTATTAATGTATCCTCAATAATCTTATCATCACTGGTCCATCGATCGAATCAATCAACCTTAGTTGAGCCAAAAAATCCCAAATAGAAAAATTGATATCATCACACAAATCCATATCCAAAATCATCAAAAATCATGTGAAAATCCAAACAATCCAAAACATCAAAATCCAAAAAACACTCCATAAACATAAAATGTCAAAACATGTGGTGTCTGAAACTACGCCATCTTTGAGCTTAAATGTAGTGTCTATCTCTAATCAGCCCTGAGACATCCAAATCCAAAAAAATTGAAAACATCAAATCCAAAACATTTGAAAACATCAAAATCCAAAACATTCTGAAAACATTAAAAATCCAAAACATTCGAAAAAACATCAAAATCCAAAAACATTCAAAAAATAAAAAATCAAAACATTTGTAAAAACTCAAAAACACCAAAAATAGCCTCAAAACATTTCAAAATGTCAAAAACATCCAAATATTTGAAAAAATCCATCTGTCTCATCTCACTTTCACTCGAAATAATCAATCATCCATAATAAAATGATCATCGCCTTCATCCTTTGGAAAAAGAAATGGAAACAACCACAACAATAAGCAAAAGCAAGCTTCAAATCGTAAAATCAAAAGCAAACAAAAAACCTTTAAAACAAAATCAAACTCTTGATCATTTTTAGACATGTCAATCAACTTATCATCATCCTATACAATGCATGTCCTAGGATATATCGTTCCAACAATGGGCATCATTTTGGATATCACCTTGGATTTTTATCCTATCAAAACAAATCCCTTTGGCTAGAGGTATGAAGAACATTGACTTGTTTGCGTACATGGTCTTTTTCTTTTGATTTATCTTATTGCGCTCATTCCAAGGACCTCTCGATGATATCCGAATGAAGGATTTAGAGAGATAGGAATGGGGCAATGATCATTATCCTTTTTGTCTGCTGTGCTTGTTGGACGTTCTTGTAAAATAACTTGGTGAATACTTGCTTTGTTAGGTATGCCCTAGTAAGGTTTCTATATGTCAAGTGTGAAGAAGAATACTCCTATCTGCTTGTTGACTCAAAGTCCATCACACTAAGTACAACGCCATCTTGGTCCTTTATACCTTGATGTATCGTGCTTAGGCGTGTTATCAAACATAAGGTAAGTAGCCCCTTTAAAATCCCAATCCTTGATAAGTGAATCATCCATCTATCATCATCATTTCTCATCATCATCTCTATTAAAGTCTCGACCAATCATGAGCTTGTGGGATCCTCTTGTCATAATCTCATTTCTGCACTAACATCATCATCACCAATGCATCCATCATGCATCCATCCTACATCTAGAAATCTAAAAAACATACCACATATCATTCATATCATACATAATAGGAAACATAGATTAGTTGCATCATCATCAAAATATAGATCTGTTAGTCTAAGCATCTCATAAATCATCTCATTTGCATAACCATCAATTTTGAGCCTCTTTATCGCGAGATCAACCCTCAAATCGAATCTTTTCGCTTGATCTCTCAAGGGGGCAATGTACCAGTGTACTTCTTTCCGTTGGGGCAACCAAAAAAAAATCATCAGAATTTTTTTGAATTTTGATCATAGTAAGTTTATTCTTTGAACCAATGCAATAAGTACATCACTTCAAAGAGGGGAAAAATGTAGACATGTGAAATTAGCATTATCTACTTAGTTCATATTCATCCGATCATTAAATAAATCAAACACAACAAATCCATTCACCAGGTAAATCAGGTCTTTAGTCCTAAGGTTATTCATTTAATAAATCAAAGGCTCACATCATCCTTTCATTAAATAAATCAAACTTTATTGAATTAAGTCTCCAAGTCATTTTCCATCCTTTTCTGATTTAAATAAATCAAATATTTAATTCATAAAAGTCAAAGCATCCTAATCATCATCCTAGCTAATTAATCTTGATTAAATATAATCTAATGCATGTCACATCCTCTAGATAATCCCACTTGCACAAATAGATCAATTTATTGATTTATTAAAATCCAACATTTTCACTCAACATGGCATCTTCCCTCAAATTTGAATTCAAAAGAAGGTTGAAAGGTACATCCAACAAGGCATTTAATAGGTCTTACATGTCTCTTACATGTCCCTTGCACAAGTCAAACTCAGCATTAACTCTCATTTCAAATTTGAAATTTCCCCCTCTTGGGCACATTTCCCAAATCTTGCACATGCATCAACCACTTAGATGATGACAAGTGGCCTCTTCCTATTGGCAAAATCTTTAGTCCCACATCCTCCATTTTTGAAACTCTTAGCATTTGAGAATCTACAAATAGAGGCTTCATCCTTGATCAAATCCTCCAAATCTCTTGTAAAGTCACTCTCCTTGAGAACTGATTTTTCCCATCTTACTCCATTCTCAAAGTAGTTTCATCACATTAGCTTATCTAAAGGGGTTGGGAAAAGGCTATTTTCCACAATAGCACCAATCCCCCCATAAGATCAAGTGTTTGTCTTGTTTTAGAATAGGGATAGTTATTTGTGTTTGTATTTTCTCAATTATATCATCGTTTTCCTTGTTTTCTAATAATGCAAATGGATTTTATGTGGAACTCTTGTTTTAATCTTGCATTTTGATCTATTAATGTGATTGTTTGTTTCTTCCATGCAAGTTTGAAATGGGGTTCACAATATTATATTTTATTTTCCTTTGTAAGTAGTAGAGTTGTACTTTTTTGGGTCTAATTCTATTTCAAATTCTATAGAAGCAGGATTAGCCGTAGTGCCTTCTTCTTCTTTCTCTTTCTTGCTTGAAGTAGGTAGAGGAAAACCTTTCTTAAGAGATATCAAGTTTCCACAATCCATAATTATGAATCAATTTTTCTTTTGGTTTTGATTGTGCTTGAGTTTTTTGATGACAAAAACCTCAAACACAATCAAAACCAAAAGCAAAATTGATTCAAGACCTTTCTTCCTCTTACCAGACAGAATCTCCAATCCTTTTAGGAGTTCAACTACTTTTGCGGAGGTACTAGATGAGCTACTAGATGCACTCCAAGTAATTCTTCTGAGAGCTGCAAGTCCTTCCTTTTTCATACCACCTTTTTCCTTAATCGCCTTTAGAATCTTATGTACTTTATTTTTCCTTTCCTTTGAGATCTACTCTTCCCATATTTCTTTTGAATTTTCTTTTGTTACAAGTGCCAAACCTCTTCTGAGAGGCATCTATCGAACTTTCTAATAGAATTTTTGCAAGACATTCTACATACTCTTATGATACTTCATACCCGAGTATCCACTGAGTTCTTGGTACAACAACTTCCATTACACATTTGTCAATAGTGACTATGAATGTGATATCGTCCTTGTATTTGGTGACTATAGACTTAGGAGGGATTCTATCCCTGTTGTGCATCTTATATTGTAATAAAAATAAAAATCAAGTAAATGCCATTTCTTCTACAGTAGGATCAACATACCTCCTCATTCACTTAGCAATTTGGTGAGCAACTGGTTTCTCAAATGAACAAACTATATGACCAAGGCTAGGAATTTTAGGCATGAAGTAGAATAGTAAACATAGTGCAAGGGTTCCATACTAGAATGATACTTTCTTCTTACTTCATTTGCATTAATTCAGATTCTCAAGGAATTTCTCTCTCATGAGCTCGCATAAGTCATATTCCACTCCATTAACCACCATATCATATGCAGTGTAGACATTAGTAGTAAAGATGGAGTTATCTTTGTTGGTGTAGTAGATTTTGTTTCGAATGACCTGGGCAACATACTTCATGGTTTTATTTGTAACTGCATGAATCTTTAGAGACCTACCATCAAAAATAGCTTGAGTTAGGTTTTCAACTTCGTTATTTTATAATATCTTTAGTGTCGAAAGGATGTCGGTGTCATTCAACCTAGTAACAACCTTCGTTACTTCTTTGCTAACTAGATGAGCTTTATCTAACCACATAAAGGTGTCATGGAACCTTCTCATATCCATTCATACCCATTTATCATCAAAATAGAAATGTGGAAAATCATTCCAGACATGCAGTTTCTTTTCCACCAAAGCCTTGTATTTAGGTTTGACATTGAATTCATCACAAATGTTTAATTTATCCATAAGTCTAATAACTTGGTGTGATTGAACTCTTTGAGCTTCGAGTGAGTGTAAGCCTTAACATCTTTCTTAGGAATGACTCTGTGTGGGATTTTTGATAAATGACCAACCATATCATTTTCAATTGCTATATCCAGATATTTATTGAATTTAGGATGATGCTGAGAAGACACATTGAATAGAGTGGGAGTAGCCATAACTGTAAGTGCAGAGAAATAGCAAAATCTTGAAGAAAAATACCTCTTGTAGGTTCACAAACCCTAGGATGTAGTCAACTTCTTTCTTCTCCTTAGCTCCTTGCAAATTTTTCACTTGAGTGATAAAAAATAACTTGCAAGTTTTACTTTTATGCTAATTTCGTAATAAATTCACCATAACTCCTTTCACAATTCCCTATTCAATGGATGGATGCAACTTTACTGGATGTCCACAAGTTGCTTGTTCACAATTC
>VDFB02119971.1:0-10132 GCA_007258455.2 Sequoia sempervirens | reverse complement strand
CAAGCTTTTCAGTTAAATAAATGAATCTGCATCTCTTTTGCCATTTGCGTCTGCTCTTCAAATGACAAATCAAATAAGAATTTATTAAATTGGGGTATTCTGGTATCATAAGCGCGGAAATTTTAAAAATTTGTGAAATGAAACATCTTAAATTTTTAGTTTTATCTATTCACGGCTTACAAAGATAGAGAGATTGTTATGAAAAAATATGGCTGCATTTTCAGTTGCATTTCAACATTTTCAGTTGTTTAGGAATAATCAGCAGCAAAATCAAATTGTTTTTTTCTTAATCTGGTTGCATTTTAAGTTCACCCAATTGTAAATATTTTCTGAAATCTGATTATATTCGTAACTCTTATGTATTCGAGCTTTTCATTTAAATAAATAAATCTGTATCTGTTTCTGTTTGTGCCATTTGCCTTTGCTCTTCTAAATGACAAATTAAATATGGATTTATTCAATTGGGGTTTCTTGTATCAACAAGCGCAGAGATTTGAAAAATGTGTGGAATGAAGCATTTTAACTTTTTAGATTTATAGTCTATTCACGGCTTATAAATATGAGATTGTCATGAATAAAAATATGGTTGCATTTCAACATGTTAAGTAGTTTGGGAAACAATTGTTCAAAATAGAATCAAGTGTTGTTTGTAACTGTTGGATTGTACCATAAATATAAGCAAGAGGAGAGAAAGGGGGAAACCTGGAACTATTGGGGTCTCTGTATTCAGAAATTTTGTACTGGCTGATCAGTCTGTGTTTCTAGATGTAACGCCATTTATATTCTTCCAATCTAATTTGTATGCACGCTCATGATTGGTAAATGATTGAGAAATAGCTTTACCTTGTTATGATAGAAGATTGAGGTAAGACATTATGAGGATTTGTGATGAACATTATAAGATAAACTGGTAACATGAATAATTTGTTTCTACTAATTTTTTGTTGAGTGAGAGAAATGAGAGATTGCAGACCCTGTGCAACCCAACCACCTTTCTCTCTCTCATTTCTCTCATTCAGCACTTTCTCTTTTTCATTTCTCTCATTCAGTTCTTTTTTTCATCCTGATGATGGATCACAGTGTGACGTTGATGTAAATAAATTCTCACAGGTGAATCCAAGAAAAATAGCTATTATTAATATGGACAGTGCAAATCTAATGTCTCTTCCTTATCCTCTCCTTTATTTTTTTTAAATTATTTATTTAATTTATGAGTAATTTAGATTTAATAATTTTATTTTTTATTTTTTTAAATATTAAAAGAAATTATATTAGAATGAATAATTCTACTTTAATGCATTTAAGTTATTATGTCTATGAGGCTTTAACTTTAGAAATTATAATATTAACATGGTTTGTAATTTATTTTTAAATGTATAATATTTTTTGTTTTTGGTAAAGAGATTATTCTTTTTCATTATTTTTTAAAATTTATTGTGTCAACAAAATTGATTTGGTTCAAAAAAAATTGATTTTTTATTAGTAAAATATTTTGAAAGATATTTTAAGTTGAGTTAACCCAAGGTTATGATTTTCATTTAACTCTTCCTTATAAGATGATAGTTAAGGTCCCTCTTATTATTTTAGAAAATTCTATTTATGAACGAATATTATATAATTTTTTCAATTATTAATTTTAGAGATTTTCGAGGTATAGAGTCAAAGACTTAAATAAATAAAATTTACTAATCATGTGATAGTGTTATTAGTCATCAAGAAGACTACATGAAGATACACACTCAATAATGTTTCTACTTTCATAGAACCCTTATATAGCATGACGCGTAAATCTCTCAACCTCGTAGTTCAGAGAATGCTTATGCAAAAGATTATCTAGTTCTAGTAATGGTATTGAACCCACTCCTATTATAAGTGGTATCATATCTATATTCGGGGATAGTGACTCACAAGTGCATAAGGTGTCACTTCCTAGGAGACAATTTAGTAGTTTATGTGGATTGGGAGCTCACACGATGATTTGACACCATATTATGGAAGATTGAATAATATGGTCATCATTAACAAGTTAGTGCATGAATGATGCATAAACATATTTGTATGAGAATAAAATATCTCTATATAGATCTTGACTAATAAACTTGGAGACCCCGGGTCAACATCGGGTCATGAGCCAAACTTAGCACAAGAACATGTTGTTTGTTGATATATATTATCTTATGGGATTTTATCAAAATGAGCTCAAAGTAAATGGGAATTAGAATGGGAATACAAAGTTCACTATTGTAAAGCATACATATATATGGGAAATATATATATGTCAATGTTTCAGTATATATCACTTAAATTGAGTAAATTTATTGTTAAACTTATTGTATGGAATGCACCCTAACCTCTATGTAATAAACCTACACCTATGCTTTTAGGAAATTAAATTACATCTTATATGTATTATGTTTAGTGCATATATTATTATAGGATAAAGGATTAGATTGTCCCCTTTGTGTGGTGATTTCATGTCCAATAATAATTTTCAATCAAAATGTTTAAATAAAACAAAAGAAGCAAAGCCAAAAAAATGTTGAGTGATTAAAAAGTGTGATAGTTTCCCCCAGTGCTTCCACAACTTGTGTGCTTTCTCTTTGTGGAAGGAAGTTGGTGAAGGTTATGAAGTTTGAGTTTCCACATGCCATATGGATTTATTTTAAAATTTCTAAGGAATTTTCAATAGGAGGGGAAGGATTATTTAGTCAATAGGACCGTAGGAAGAGAGAGTGAAGAAAGAAAAGCATCTTTAGTAAATCTATGTTGCGCATATCCTACAAAATTCTTCACAATATCATTTATTAACAATGATGGCCTATAGGATAAATTTTGTGTAGAATTTTGAGACAATTATAAATGGCAAATTGAGGAAGAGAAAAGAGTTGGAAATTACAAGTATGATGAACATAGGAAAAAATTTGTGTAGAATTTTTAGCCTAGCTATAGTTGGAAAAGTGAGGAAGAGAAAAGATATGAAATTTTCTAAAGGCTAGAAGAAATAGGGATTTTATTAGATTGAAAATAATGAGGAGAGGAAAATTATATTTAGTGAACAACTAAACAACCTCAAGTTTGGATCTATTGCCAAAATTTGTTATTGATTTTTGGTGTTCACTTCAAGGAGGTTTAAAATTCCATGCTCTCATTATATTGTCACCATAAAATTTGATTGCAACTGTATAAGAGAATTATTTCCTATTTTTATCTCAATATATTGGGCTCTAGGTTTATTCAAATTTTGGTTATTTGATATGGTGAAATTGGTTAAAACTTGATCCTAATAATGCGTTCTTTTGGAAATCACAACCATTTATTGTTGTTTTCTTTTGGTCACTTATTAAACCATTTTTATTAAGTGCTTGGAGTTTTGGTGATGAGCTTTAAGATAGAAGGAAAGTGTTTGATATTTTAAGTTTTCAAATTTAGATTCTACATTTTCCTTTGATAATTGGCACATTAAAGTTAGATTAGAGTGGATGCATCAATTCTATGGAAGGAATGCATTTATATATTTTATGAATATGACCCTCTTTCCCGTATTTCATATTGCTAATAAATTTCCATATTACAAATTTATATATGTTTCTTTTTATTTTTCTTGTTGCTTGAATGTTACTATAGATTGGATCATCAACTTTTATAGAGGTTGGGAAATCCAATGGAAGTATGGGTTGGTAGTTTTTGATAATGAAAATATTTTGGTTGAGATGGGTAGGAAAATCTAATGCATTCTATAAGTTTATTTTTCAACTTAAATGATTACAAATTCAGTTTTTTTGTCCTTGTTTTTTCAGTCATATGCTTATTCTCATTCAACATAGAAAGAGGGAACTTACTATTAAATTCAAGGCCTAACTTGTCATTCACATGGGTTTGCATCACTCTATATAAGTCATTTTAGGCAAAGTGCATTGTAAAGTGGTTGTTGTTACATTGGTCTTGATATCTATGAAATAAATAAATTTCTTTTATAATTAAATAGTGAGAAAATTTTCACATCCTTTTGTATACATTCACTGTTAGTGTATTATTATACCTCTATTCTATATAAATGTTACTGGTCTTGCAAGATTGTTGTGTAGGAATTCTTTGGCTTCTAATTTTATTGTGTATATTATAATAATCCAAATGTTATTGGACTTATAATGGTTATCATAGTATTGTTCAAATGATTAAACTAAAAAAAAAAAAATTAGATTATTTGTATATAGTGTTACAATGTATGAGGGTTTTTGGATATTGTATATATGTACAAATAAGAATTCAAAAACTTTAAGTCTTTTGTTCACATATATATTTTTAAATTATTTTTATGTAAAATATTAATCTAAGGAGATCCACCATGAATGGTTCATAATGAAAAAAAATACTCAAGGTTTTGCAATTCGGATGGATAGCTGGTTTTGATTGTGGGAAAAATCTATGGTTTATTACATATAAGGCATAATATTTTGAATATAACAAGTTTCAATCAGGATGGAAAGTGTCATGTATTGAATTAAACTAGAGAAAACAATAGGTCTTTAAAACATAAATATTTAAAGAAATTAGGATTATCATTTTTACTCAAACTGCTATTTTGATATGAACCGAGTGATTTGTACTATAGAAAAATTTCTCTTAAATGGTTGGCTTTTTTGGAAACTTTTTTGAGTTTTTCATTCATTATTCTACCATGTTGTGCATGTTTTGCACACACGCCTTGCTAAAGCCAAGGAACCCCTTTTTTCTTTTTCTTTGCTTCTGTCGGCTTGGCCTTCTCTCTTTTGCTTCACTTTCACCTTCATTTTTTGACTTTGGGGATAGTTTGCCTTTGGATTTGGGATGTTTCCATGATGCCTAAATGAACTATTGGCGGTTCTTATTAAGTTTTAAGATGTTGCAAAAATTTCACTGTAGGAAGTCGTCGGCCGGTTTCCATCTGCAGGTTGCCATCTGTAGGTTTTTGTTTGCAGGTTTTCATCTATGGTTTGTTGTTCGCAGGTTGTTGATTGTAGGTTTCCATCTGTGAGTTTTCATCTATGGGTTTCCATCTACAGGTTGCCATCCGTGGGATGTCTTGTGCGGAATGCCATTGTAACGATGTCGATCCCTATAGCTTCTACAATCCAAATCTCCACATTTCAAAACGGGGTACAAAATTTAAGTTTTTAACATTTAGTGCCCATAAAGTGAATGTTTCCACATGCCCAAAGAGGTTTGAGTCAATTTTTCTAAGTGTTTATAATTTGCAAAAATTTTGTTACGGGTTGTCATATGTGGGTTGCCATCTATAGGATGTCATTGCGAATGGTGTAGGACCCTCTAGCTTCTGCATTCCAAATTTCCATATTTTTCAAAAGGGGCCAAATCATCATGAAATAGGTCTACGAAATCTTTCTACCCCTTTTCCCACGTGCTAAAATTGAAAAATCTCAAATTTAAACTAAGTTTTAAGATGTTGCAGAAATTTCACTGCGAGAAGCCATCTGCGGGTTTCCATCCGCAGGATGCCATGTGCAGAATGTCATTGCAACGACGTCAGTCCCTCCGGCTTCCGCATGCCAAATTTTCACATTTTTCAAAAGCAACTAAATCATCATGAATAGGTCTAGGCACTCTTATAATGCATCTTTCCATTGCTTAAATTGATAAAACCCAAAATTGCTAAGACTTTTGGCTTTGTAGAACTTTTCATGCGGGAAGTTGTCACGCAGATGTTGAGGCCTCTAACACCATTTTTATTGCATAGACTTTCCCGGCTTCCCACCTTTCTGCTTTTGCATTGCTCCAACCCTCAAAAGAGAAATCTCCTCAAAATTCAATTTCCCTAAATGAAAAGTTTCCAATAATGCAAAATTTCTAAAAATGGAAAGTTTTTTTAAAATGAAATTTTCTTGATGGACTATAAATTGATAGATTTTAATATTTTAAATGAGGGAAATTTATCATTTTTGGAGATTTAAATCATGATATTTTATAACACGGGTGCTTTTAAGGATGCTTGGAGGGATAATGGATCAATTCATTAAAAGAACCAACATATGAAGACGTGTCAAGAAGGAAGAATATTTCAAATTTCCAAGGAGGGAGGATCTACTTACCTATGGATGCATGCCAGGAGGATGCTACTTGAACATCTAATTGCCAAAGCTCACTTAAAAATTTGTGTCAGATAATATAATAGCTAGAAAAGTGCTTTCAAATAGAGCAACAAGGGGGGCTATTTTATTTTCCACCAATAAAGAGTTGTCCATTAGGACTTAAGGATGATATTTCTACTCCTTAGTTATGCAAATATATAACAAGATTCACTTGATTGGATGAAAGGATACTAGAAATATATCAACAAAAGATAAATTTTAATAGTTTCTAGCTACAAGACAAAAGTAGCTAAAAGACAAAATAAGATACAAGATAAAATTGGCTAGAAGACAAAATAGACTAGAGACAAAATAGTTGGCAATTTTATATTGAAAAATATTGTATTTGTATTGGACATTGTGTAAACCCTAAGCTATAGTAAATTTGGGCCATTCATTGTAAATCAATCCTAGCCATTCATTTGGGTTTTGGAAAACTATGAATAGGGGCTTCCATCTCATTTGCAAAGAGAGATGAATTGTTGTGTAAAGACATTCTACAAAAATATATAAGAAAATATTGAAGTTTGATATTTCTTTGAGTATGCTCATTGTGTGTGCATGATTCAGCCTTCATATGTTTATTTCAACTTGTTAATTTACAATTTAAGTTCATTTTCAATTTGTTAGTTCATGTTCAACTTTAATGGTGACTAAATGTTACAGTATTTGATGCACTTCTAGCTCATAATTTTAGTAATTTATTGATGATAAATTGTTGTGTAAAGTTAGTATGACCTCTTTTACTTTTTGCACTTTTAAGTTAAACTATATGTTCATGCCAAATAGATGAATATCACAATCTAAAAATATACAAAGAACCTTAGAAGATTGCACTAGTTTTGTGACATTATAGACTGCTCTTGGTTAAGAAAAACTCATTATGGGAAGTTTGTCTACTACTCGATATATCTATCATTGTTATTGTTGTCCATAGTTTTAGAGTTAGAACAAATTCTAAACCCTTCAACCTTTTGATCTTTCTTTTAAGTTTCAATTCAAACATACAATCACAACATCACAGTAAGGCTAAAACTAATGAACAAGATGAGTTTTAGACTGTTGTTATAATATTGCTACTATTATACATCATTTTCAGAACTTTGAAACTCAATTACAGACCCAAGAATTTTCATGCTTCGTGAACCATAAAGGCCCCTTGTGATTACCAGTAAATCACACATCAACAACTGAGTTGTTTTTGCATAGGCATGACCTAACATTTGAGAGACTTTGAGATATTTTCTACAACTTCTTTGTAGGGAATTATCTTTCAAGAGAGGCATTACACTTGTGTTTTGTCTGTGTTAAGAAGTGAAAAAACACCCATCAACAGAAATGGTGCTAGAAGGAGGGAAAAGCACAAAGCTACAAAGCTGGAAGTTGGATGAGCCTTCATGTGAAATCTAAGATATGATAGATCTCATTATATGCAAAAAAAATTAAAAATTAGAAAATACAAACAAAATCTGAGTTGAGATGGAGCAGCAATTTCATATCAATATCACTCAGCTACAAGAATATTTAAGTAAAATATTAAAGAAACTATTGCATCAGCTTGCATTATTAGATAGGTGCATAATTCATAATACTTGCAGGCACAATGAATTGGAACGTTTGACCTTTTTGGATAGAACTGAAATGGCTTTGCAAGGAGAAATCTTCTTTTGGGACATACATCAACCATTAGCTCCTTTAGATTTGGAAGAACTTGTTGATGTTGTAGCCAAGGCCTTCAAGGAGCTGATCAAAGAACAACTGAGCACTGAGGATGGACTAAACAAGTAGAGGAATACTATTGTTCGGTTGGTGCAAGGTGCACGATGCACCTCATTCAAAATTTACTTGCTCTTTATGTGCAAACATTATTAATCAAGTTAAGAGTTGTTTGGACCAAATAGAGTAGTTGACCAACAATGAAGAGTAATCATCTACTTAAGCAGAGGAGCAATTGGAAACTGAAAGATAACATACAAATGTTGAATCAGAAAAATCTGCAGTAGTACATGCTGAAATGGGTGACATACATGCTAAAGATCAAAGGGAAGAAGTTTAAATCCTTGGGACAATAGAGGATAGCGATGAATGTTCAAATGAAATGGGATCCTAGGATGTTGTCTTTATGGATGAAGGTAATCAGGAACCTGAAGAGGAAGATCTGGATCAACCCCAGGATGAAGCAGTTCGTAGTCGAACTTCCTCCACGAGTGATGATGAAGGTTCCATGTTAGAGAAACAAGGAAAACTCATTTCAAGACTCATGAAGAACTAGACAGAATTACGATACCAGATTGATTTGGAGGAGTTGTTACTACCAAGTTGGTGTAGGATACATGATTCAACACATTCAGAGCTCACATGTGGGTGGTGTCAAGTGGCAATCAAGCAAGTGAAGGAACAAGTAGAGCAACCCAATGTGAAGCTTCCTATTGTTACTTCAGAGGGTGTACCAGAAGTAAAAAAAACCCAAGTCAAGGAACCATTTAGCTGGGTGCAGTTCGCAGATAGATTTTGGGACAACAATGGAGGAGGTACAATGCAATTCAAATAATAATAAAACAAATCGAATGATTGAGCCACTCCTTGGCCATCAAGATTCCTCCCCTTTTGCAGATGATTTACATGTGGTTGATGATCAACTTCATGAGGAATCCTCAGAGGAAAATCACAAACTAGCTTTTAGTCCTCTTGACATAGTAGATTCATTCTTTGATTTCTTCCCACTTGGAGCCATGCTGCAGAGTTATAATGACACTGAACAAGGGTATGTTTTAGAAAATGATGGTGACGAGGATATATTGCTTGAACCTCCAGATGTTGAAGTAGTCAAAGTCTCGAATGAAGAAGAGGACGCCTCAAAATATAGCAGCATTGAATACGAGGAAATGGATGAATATTCTGATGAACAACAACTTGAGAATATCAATGATTTGGCTGATGAACCACTTCATTTGTTCACACATGAATTGCAAGAGGAAGAAGACCAAATCAAGAAAATCTTGGAGGCTGCCATCAAGAGTGATGTACCATGCCAACTGCAGGATGCAACGAGGAGTTTTTTTGCCTTGTTTGACCCTAATCTCCTTTCACATTCCAACACTTTTAGCATAACAGATTCATCCATATCGTGTTTTTATGACATGGAGCACCATCAAATTGAAATCAACAAGGAAATTAAGGAGGACAACATGTTGCCTTTTAGGGATAGCAATCAAGTGGACACAATGAGTGCAGATGATCAACATGATGATAGTGTGAATCTTCTGGAAGGGTAGCTAATGGCGGTTGTTGATCACAAGGATGGTCTTAAAGAAGCTTCAACTGATTTGTTCCCTCATCCTTATTCGACTACATAATCAAGTGAAAAATTCCATGAATTTGATGCTTTTGACCCTTTACATGGTACACTGCCTGATAAATCTGATTATGATCTATAGATCTGCAATGCAAGAGGAATATTGCACCACCAATTGCATCCCCTTGAGGCAAATGATGCATGGTCTAATGATGCCACATACATTATGAATAATCAAGAACTGTTGCCCATGCGCGAGGACTTCCAGGTTGTCTTTTCTTGTTCCTACTAATAGCTATGCTTATTATTTTTATTATGATGATGTAAGAAATAGAACTTGTTTATGGATTGTCCACGGGCTTCACGAATCACCTTAATTTTTGGTTTTTCTATATTTTATCATTGAATTTGAATGTTGCAACATTATGTTTTACCTTGTTGAATATAAGGACGAATTTGAATTGCTTAGGACTGTAACAATCACCCTGTTGCTTGTGCATGCATTACAAAATCTTATGGGGGTGGGTGCCTATTTTCCTAGTCTGAATATGGTTCATTTTGAATCCTTTGTAGATAGCTCGGTTTGAATAGGTGTAGTTTTCTTCTTTTTTTTCTTTCATGTTTTTGTTAGTGTAGGTGGTTTGCTATAGGGTGGGTTATCGTAGGTTAGATTGCTTTAGTTTAGTTTGATTTCAATATGGTCTTTTCTTTG
>VDFB02119970.1:0-16544 GCA_007258455.2 Sequoia sempervirens | reverse complement strand
ATTAGTAGATGGATTTACTGATGCATTGAAGATTTAAAGGGATTATTTGTATTGACTCCATATATGGAGTGTATGCTTGTGTATAGCTATTTAATACTAGGTATGGATTGAGGGCATTTAATAAGCTACAAGTCACAACTAGTTTTAAGTTAACTTAGTCAAGTTAATGAAGCTCCCCGCATGAGAGTAACCAGTATAAGGGAGATAGTTGTAGGTACTTGTTAAAATGATCTCCGTTCTAGTAGTTAGATTGTTGTAGGAAGTCTAGGGTACGGACTACCGCGATAGACCAACCTACGTGTAGTGTAAGAAAGCCTTAATGCAAATCGGCCCTGAGTAGTGTATATGATAGATGACCTTCATTCGAAGTACTGAATGATAATACTTTGGCCAAAGTAGTGAAATGTACAACTTCCACTTAGATGTGAAATAGTTGAGACTACACTGTCAGTTCATTGTGATCCCGAAGTACATACTAGTTCAAGAGATGTCGTATGCACAAGATCTAGTTATGTAGGAACACAGCACTATGCTCAATTGGTAATCATTAAAGGATACCCTACCAATCTCTTCTTCGAAGGGAGGGCCATCTATCTAACGATAGGTGTGCGGGGGACCGCATTATAAGTCCGTGGTTGGCGGAAAAGTGCCCGAGTGATGTTTCTCCTCCTCAGCAAGCGGCCGATGTACCAAGATTTGAAAGGACGAACTCCTGGACCTTCTTACTACTATTTGTTCTAAAGCTCATTGGCACTATGTTAGTTAAGGTATGTATTCTTGTTTCATGTACTTGTGAAGTAATTATATTGAGATGGAATCTTTGTTGTAGATTGATATAGCAACATGTTCATGTATTATCAATAAAGAAAAGGAAAATTTTTATTGCAATGTCATGATAACACGTTTACATACTTGAAGGATGTAAATTATGAAAATTTTACCAAATTAAGGTCGTTGAAACATGTAAATCATTTACTTCTTTGGCAAGAAATAATGTGCCAACTCACCCGAATGAGAGCAACCCAAAATGTGAGGTGGCTAGCTTGCAACCAAACAACAAGCTCAAGACTAAAAATCTAACCCATCCTTTGCCAAGGAACACTCCCAAGAGTAACCATTCATTCATTGCTTCAATCCTCAATTAAAATCTCTCTCCAATCCATTTGTAGATGAACAATTGGAATCACAAAATGATCGGTAAGGAAAGGAAAAACAATATAAATCCTGAAATTTTGATCCTTATCCCTCCAAGGGTCTTTCCTACCATTCCCAATAAGCTTCATTAATCCTTGTTGAGGATCCCAAGCATGGATACCCAACCAAAAATGATATCCAACATACCTAGAAGGATACACATCATAACTCCAAGTGCCATTCTTAACATCTTGCTCACCATGGAAGTTTATGACTTCTTTGGTAATCTCTTGTAACCCATCCATGAAAGCATCAACAACTAAGGGGCATGGAGCAATTGATGTCTTCAAACCCAACTTGAATGGTTCAACGAGCTATGGAAATCTTATCATTGGTCTTATGTGATGTATGTTGTGACACTTACACTTTAGCCGATGATAACTACAACTAGTATGGAATGTTTCCTTGTCATCGTAGTTGGCAATGAACCTGAAAAAAGGATGGAACCCACAAGGTAGTATAAGATGCACCAACATTCCATTTTTTGGCTAAGATGTACTTAAGGGTAAAGTACTAGTGAACCAAGTTATAGGAAGATGACTACAGTAGAGTCACATCCACTTCCTATTGCCAATTGGTCACTATGTATGTGTAAGTCAATCACGAAATGTACATGTGTATTAATATCCTCATGTGTTGTATATTATTACACTTGTTGGAACTCAACCTAATAGTGCAAAAGTTTGCTTAGTCCAAGCCCCCTTGTGCATTTGGCCTCGTTTTGCTCGCCATAAATAACTAATCTAAGAAAACTCCAAATGGGTCTTCCCTTGATCAAATTGCCTAACTTTTGTTCCTCATCATCCCCCATCTTCCCATCAATTGCTAGAGGGTGCAAAACCAAAAAAAATTTAAGTATCAAAAGATTTTAGTCATTTTCCTCAATTTCTACAAAGTTCCAAAGGTTTAGTGGACTATTGGATATCTTCTACTCATCCAATATCTTTTCTTGACCATCAATCCAACATAAAATTTCCACAATGTCTATTGGGTCCATTCTTCTCTTCGTTTCCCTCATCCCATTAGTTTGCAATTTTTCAATGATGTAATGTCCTGAATTCAACTTGAGAAGGGGGCTGACATGTTTTTGAAATAGTGTTTGTTAACACTAAATGATTAAATAAATAAACGAATAAATAAATTGTTGTGGCCAACCTCACTTGAGGCACCAATTCAAATTTAAAATTCTAATTTTAGTTATGGCCGATATATGTTCTATTGGCGATTTGATTAGCTTAAATAGGCGATTGATTCCTTTGTCTAATCATCGCGAATTTGGATAGTCTATTCTACCATTATCACAGGGAGACATAGTTCAACTAGTGGGCACCTAAGGTGAGCGTAGCTCCATCTTGGGAAATTCGTGTTTGGCGTCATTGCCTCATTGTACTCACACAGGCTTTTCGATGGTTTACAGAGAGACACCACTTAGGTGTTGAACGGGAGCGACACCACCGATCTAGCCGAGCCTAAGGGCTCTAGCCGAAGCTCTTCGTCGATCTCATCTATTGAATGTGTGCCCTTCGGCGGTCCAATACAACGTCTTTCACAATACCCACACATCTTCCGTTTGTTTGCAGTGATCTCTCCTGTCTGCGCCATCCACTACAAATACACCAAAGTGAAGTTCTAGCAGCACAACAAGGGCGATGGCTCCTGCAGTGGCAATCGAATCTAGGTGTGGAGAGCTTAATCGGGGGTTCCAAATCGGGATCTAGTTCTCAGATGCAATTATCATTGTACTACGAATTGATTTCAATATATATATATATATATATATATATATATATATATATATTTATGGTGTCGTTCTTTTGTCACTTATTTCTGAAGCAATTTTAGATCTTCTGTGACATTCGATGATTCTATTGAGCAATGACTAGAGTTACATTTTACTTAGTTTCAGAACATAATTGTGAATTTGCAGTATTAAGTTGTTAAATCCTAATTCAAGATCTTTACAAATGAGCATCTAAACTTCTTCCCATTCCCTCTAACCTCCCACCCTCTTGTCCTTTTGCACTCTCCTCTCCTGTAACCCCAAAATATAACCATCCTCAAAACTCAATTTGAAATACCTAAGAGGTTTGAAATCTATACCATGAAACATCTCCTGCCAATACATCTCAGAGAAGTCCATATCTGCAATCCCACTGCCTAGCACGATCCTGGGCAACAAGACGAAAAGTCTACTCAACCCAAAACAATAATCCTCAACATATCTCCTCATGGTGTCATGCAGAGCCACAACTGCAAATGCGACTTCCTCCAATCTTCTTGCTAAAAGGAAAGCAATCCTTCGCAAGATTTCAACAAACTCATCATCATAACACCACATCCAACCATGAAGACTTCTAAAAACTCTTATTGTTCCAACTCCAAGAGTCTCTAAATGATAAACCAAAGCATGCGGATGTTCGCTGTCCTGATCCAACACCGAGAGTAAACTATCAAATTTTACATCACAAACCTTCATAAGATGAACTCTCAGAGTTTGGAAGGTTTGGAGAAACAAATAATCACTGTTGTTCAAAGTTGGAATCAGCAAAGTACAATCTAATTTTACCGCTCTACACAAGGGATAACAACAGTACCAATGGAATTTCCAAGTATAAGCATGTGAGACGAGTGTTGTGTTGCACAAAAACAACTCGAAAGTGGTTGCGAAACACTTCAAAGCAATCTCCAACTAAAACCCTTTACTTACTTGGCAAGAAATAATGTGCCAACTCACCCGAATGAGAGCAACCCAAAATGTGAGGTGGCTAGCTTGCAACCAAACAACAAGCTCAAGACTAAAAATCTAACCCATTCTTTGCCAAGGAACACTCCCAAGAGTAACCATTTGTTCATTGCTCCAATCCTTAAGATCTCTCTCCAATCCATTTGTAGATGAACAATCAAAATCACAAAATGGCTGGTAAGGAAAGGAAAAACACTATAAATTCTGAGATTTTGATCCTTATCCCCCCAAGGGTCTTTCCTACCATTCCCAATAAGCTCCATCAATCCTTGTTGAGGATCCCAAGCATGGATACCCAACCAAGAATGATATCCAACATACCTAGAAAGATACACATCATAACTCCAAGTCCCATTCATAATATCTTGCTCACCATGGAAGTTTATGACTTCTTTGGTAATCTCGTGTAACACATCCATGAAAACATCAACAACTAAGGTGCATTCAGCAATTGATGTCTTCAAACCCAACTTGAATGGTTCAACGAGCTATGGAAATCTTATCATTGGCCTTATGTGATGTATGTTGTGACACTTACACCTTAGCCAATGATAACTACAACTAGTATGGAATGTTTGCTCATCGTCATAGTTGGCAATGAACTCGAAAAAAGGATGGGACCCACAATGTAGTATAAGATGCACCAACATTCCATTGTTTGGCTAAGATGTACTTAAGGGTAAAGTGTTGGTGAACCAAGTTATAGGAAGATGACTACAGTAGAGTCACATCCATTTCCTATAGCCAATTGGTCACTATGTATGTGTAAGTCAATCACCATATGTACATGTGTATTAATATCCTCATGTGTTATATATTATTACACTTGTGTTACATCCCTTACATTGAGACTATGAATTTGGTTAAGTATATTTGGATGCCAAGTTAGTTGCAAGTAACTGTTTTCATGAGAATGTGAAATTGAGAATAAAATAGATATTTTATTTCTCATAACTGTAAGTTAACGAACTCTTATGGCAAGTGAATTTCTTGTTCATGTGAAATTGAATGTGTTTATGAGTTGATATTTAAATACATAATTATTTAGCCATTGTGAATATTATAACCATAATACCTGTAAGTGGATGCAAGACTGACGACGCCCCAACGGAAAAGGGGATGTCATCAAGGAGAGGTAGTGGTTAATAGAGGATCGGAAATTGTCATCTCGCCTTGAGCCGGTGTAAGACAAGGAATCGAAATTGTAACTTGGCCATTAATGGTTTAATATAATTATTAATTAAATAAGTCAATTTAAATTAAATAAAAACAATAATCACCTTTCTAGAGATTTCAATTGGTTATCTTTTTATAATTGATATAATTAAATATTTTTAATTTTAACCATCCTCTTAGTTGAGCAAATCAACTTTTGGAATATAAATACAAATAATTTTATCGAGGATGTTAAGTATTATTTTAATCAAAGATAAAGTGAAATTATCTTCTCTTTGAAGTAGCGAACCTTGGAGAGGAGGGAACTAATGTTTTAATATCAATTTAACATTTGTAATTATTAATATTGGCTTCAAATTTGAAATAAAATTTTAATTGGCATCAGGTTTTTGAAGCGGCGCTTCTAGAAGCTTGTCACTATGTGGAGAATCGCCCAAGAATGGGCAGATGAAAGGATTCTTGGAAACCGTTTGGGAAACTCAAAACTCCTTAAGGAAAATCAGACCTTCATTCTTCATCTTTTCCCATTTTTTTTCGTCATCTGGGGCTCTCTTTCTCTGTGTGTGGGTCGAACAATTTATGGTGGAGTCATTAATTCCTCTATTGCTATTCCTTTTCTGAGTTGGTTTTACTCCGGAAAATACCGATCACTCTTTACAAATATTCATTCCCGCATTAAGAAATTTATCTCTCTCCTCTGTAACCTTCAGTTTTGGCTCGAGTTTATTAATTTTACTGTCTTCTACCTGTTGTTGGCGAATTGTGAATTTATTCTTGGCGAGCTCTATCAAAGTCGTTGCTAGAGTATGGTGTTTGGTTGCACATCTTCCATCCAGAGGAGTGGAAATGAAATCTTGCCCTATGTCTTGGGATCTCATCCTTGTCTGAAAGCATGGGTGGTTTTTCTCGGCCTGTCAAGTTGCGGAAAGAAGAGTATTGACACCAAGATTCGAATTTAAATCTCAGGCAAGTAACGGAAGAGACCCTCCACTGCATTGAAGTATGAATGTTAAAATATAGAGCATTATTTGTGTTACATCAAACCTGGTTAGTATTTACCAGTTTATATTCGTACTTATCTTTGGGTATGAGCCAAATCGAAATGCATTTCATTTTATCAAATAACATATATGAATGTATAGTAGTATTTTGAGTTGGGTTTTCCCGTTTGTTCAATCTTGATGGTATTTCCCAATTATTACCCAATCTCATGTGATCCATCCTTTCTCCACGTTGGGTCTGGAGCAATGTCGACTCCAAAGTCATTCATACATTCAATTTGTTTATGTTTTCCTTTGTTGAGTTGTGGACCTCAAGTGAAACCTCGTTTCTCTGTTGAAGAATGTGAATCGAATATAGAATTTGATTTCTTTTTCCCAATCTGAGACCAATTCTTGATTTTTGTATTCGGAGAAATTGTTGGGTTTATAAACTGAAACAGCTAACAATTCTGAAACAGCTAACAATTAATGGGGTCTGGGAAAAATGATTTAATGATTCCAATCAATCTCAAAATAATCAACAACTGAATCTAACCTTGATTTTAGAGGAAATATTTAAACGAATTTGATAATTGTAATTTAACCCATGAGACATATGAAACCATAATTCTCTGTTGAAGAACCTGATATGGTTATGTAATTCATCTTCTTTCCCAATCTGTGGTCAAGTCTTGTTTTTGGCATTTAGAGTTTTGTCGGCTTATAACTTGATATAATTTTCAGTTTAGGGGATCTGAGGGAAAAGAATAAGTAATTCCAGACAATCTCAATCTTTTCAGCAAATTGAATCTTGACCTAGTTTCATTCCTCATGCGGGTCGGAGTTCTTGAAATCCTTCCATTTTCAAATGCTTATACTTGATGGTTAAGATATAACCTCGAACTAAAAATGGATCCAAACAAGTTATATAACAATAAACCCTAAGGTAAAGTTTAACCTCGAACCAAGAGAAGATTGATAACCCAATCAGAGGTTGCAATAAATAAGAAACTTGATCAGAGAATTGTCATGTCGAGCAAGGGTGAGAGTGTTGACGGCACAGGAGTGCCAAAGAGATATTGGCACGGGAGTTCCAGAGATGTTGACACAGGAATGCCAGTAATATTAAAATCCTTGGCCAAGGTACGATGCTAGATTCAGCATCTGTCAGCTATCAAGTACCAGATATACCACTGATCAGAGTGGCCTTTCTAGTTGGGAGGTACCCTTAGTAAGGTCAATCAAAAGGTATAGGTCCTTGACACTAGGCTCAGAGACATGATGACAAACTATCCTTGTTGATTACCTTCGAGAAGGGACAGGTTCCTTCAGTTGAAGGAACACAGGAGACCAGTAGGTGTTCGGTTGGGCGATAAAGCCCCTGATGATATCTTCTTTTCCCATGATGAATGTGTCAAGGTCAAGTGCTTCAGCTTCTTAACTGTAAACTCTTGAAACCCTATTCTCTCTCTTAAAGCATTTGCAATGATTACTTAGTGTAAAATGATCAGTTGCAATTTTATTTTGGAATAAATGAAAATTCAGTTAAGTTCGTTACATTTCTGGTATTGGAATTCAGTAAATGCTCTTTCCAGTTAATTCAGTTGGTTATTTATTTTCAATTGAATTGAAGTTTGAGAATAGTTGTAAACTAAATGATATGTAAACTACTTTATTTTGAAGTTCTTACCGTTTAAAAAGAAAAGTAGAAACCCTAGTTTAACAGTTATTTAGTATTGTTCTTCCGTGAATCGGTTGGTGGAAACAGTAGTTGTTCAACTCAGCTGAACCGAAAACTTAGATGTTAGTTGAAATTTAAATTGATTCAGTTGAAACCAATTTGGAAACTCTTGAAAGAAAACAAGTTAGTTATATCCCGCAAAAAATTGGTAGTTAATATCAGAAGATGAGATTGAGTTATTACAACTTGTTGGAACTCAACCTGATAGTGCAAAAGTTTGCTTAGTCCACACCCCCTTTGTGCATTTGGCCTCGTTTTGCTCATCATAAATAACTAATCTAAGAAAACTCCAAATGGGTCTTCGCTTGATCAAATTGCCTAAATTTTGTTCCTCGTCATCCCCCATGTTCCCATCAATTGCAAGAGGGTGCAAAATCCAAAAAATTTGTAATTCTCAAAAGATTTTAGTCATTTTCCTCAATTTCTACAAAGTTGCAAAGGTTTAGTGGACTATTGGATATCTTCTACTCGTCCAATATATTTTTTTGACCATCAATCCAACATAAAATTTCCACAATGTTTATTGGGTCCATTCTTCCCTTCGTTTCCCTCATCCCATTAGTTTGCAATTTTTCAATGAGCATCAAAACTTCTTCCCATTCCCTCTAACCTCCCACCCTCTTGTCCTTTTCCACATCCCCACACTCTATTGTTCCTGACTTTTGATCAAATTTCATGTGCTTTGCTGACTTGCAAAGTTTGTCCAGACTTCTTCCCCTTCCTCTTCCTCTCGACCTCTAGTCTGTCTTCACTCCCAATTCTCGCAACTCTTGATCCCTTCCTTGTTTTCCTTCAGACAAACTTGTGGGATTTGTCCAAACTTCTTCCATTTCCCCTCCACATCCTAACATTCCAGCCTCCAATTCCCTATTCATTTCCCGCATTCCCTCCAAATCCCTTTTGTGGAATCCTATTGCACTTTTGAACCTTCGAACTTTCTCTAGTTCTACCTCCACTTCCCTTCATCGATTCCACATGTTTTTCCTACATCCTCTCCAATCCCTCGTGTGGAATTACAACGGATTTCTTTCATCTTCCCTTCACTTCTTGATCTCCCAACATCCCATGCTTCCATCTTTTCCAACATTCCCTCTTATCCTTTTCCTATGGACTTTTTGTGGACTTTAGAACTTCAATTCCAATGTTCCATTTTGATCCTCACTTCCGACCTCCAATTTTGCATCAAATTCCCACAAAGTGCTACAATGTTTTTGTCAATCATTTCTTTCTATCTAGAGTTCAAGCTAACTTTTGGACTTCCAATATTCCATCCAAATATCCTATCCTTGTTGATGTAATTGCAGCTTCGGGCTTCATACTTCCTTATTTATATGTGATTATTCAATGTAAAGAGACGCTTCACATGGCAACTTTGTAATTATCTTCTTGGCCGACCTTTCTTGTAAATTGTATTTATTAAATTGAAATTATATTTTTATGATGACCGACCTTGCATGAAAAGGTGCTACCTCTCTCCTTCAAGTTGTATAAATACAAGATCATTCCACTCCATTTGGGTATCAATTAAGTTTGAGCATTTCTTCTCTTCCAAGTGCGAATTCTTCAAGGGCAGATCAATCAAGTGCAGATTGTGAATTATCAAGAGCAAATAGCGAATTTCTTAAGGGCAGATCTGAGTTACAAGGAAGTGTTGATTACTTGTTATCATTGCATCTTGTGAAGGTGCTGCATATCGGCCTTGAGATTGGCCTCATTGTAATGAGATTTGTTGCCATTATTGATATATAATAGAGAGATTTTTGTTGCTGGGTTTTTCCCCTCAAGAGGAGGGTTTTCCCAGGGTATTTGATGTGTCTTTGTGTCTGATTTTGAATTAATTTTCTGTGCATTACATCTGATCATAAAACTAACAATCCTGACCTCTAGTTACGCATCTTTTCCCTACATTTCTTCCAAATAAATTAATTTTCCCACTTCATCCATTCTCCGGACCTTCAACCTGACTTTCAAACTTTTGTCCCTTGTCCAGCCTCACTCAAATTTCATAATGAAACCTTACATCTCCCTTCCTAAATTTTTGTCTTTAATTAAGATTTGCATTTCTTCCAGATACCTCTATCATTAAATCTTCCCAAAATGCTATTAATGGCCAATTTGACTCGTGAACTACTGAAGAGGATTTTCTCTACATGAAAACCATTGCTTATCCTAAGGGTACAAAATCTAAGCATGCTCAATAGTGGAAGATAAGGGACAACTATACTACTATTAATTTTGTATGGTTGAGTTCCTCAGCACACAATGCTCCCTCACACTTATTCCCCGATCATCCATCTCACTAATTTTGTAGGATTCAATTTGTATTACAAGTCATATTTGTGATCTCTTATTCTCAATCTATTCTAATACAAGCAACTAAGCAATCAAATGAAGCGTTATATATACAATTGTATTTTCTAGACAAAAGTCGATCTTTTGTTTCTCACGGACTACAAGTGTCAAGGATTGTCTATGGTTTCATCTCCTGCAAGTATAGTTGCTTTCAGAGCAACACATACTGTAAATCACATAGAGGTTGTATTGTTAATTGATGCCTATAACTGAATGTCCTTTTTCCCATTTGTAGATCTTCAAGGGAACTTCTATGTGATGTATTTGAAAAGCATTCTAGCATAGGGTTCTCTCTTGCTGCATTTGTTGGTATGATTTAAATAAGGATTTGATAAATGTCGCAACGTTTTAAGTCATTGCAATCTTTGTAATGGTCTCTTCTTTATTGCATATGGATTTTTGGAGTTTAGAGACGAATTATTAAATTATGTGAGGTTGTTTGATATCATATTTTTGGTGTATGTATATGCATAGCTTGTGTTATGTTGTGATTGCAATATGTTGTTTCTTTTAGTAAATTGAGACTTTGTAATCCAATGAATAAAGGCATCAGTTCTGGAATTTTATGATCCACCACACTAAAAATGAAAAACTTCTTTCACTAGTAGTTTATAAGTAGGTTAGTAGTTTGTATGCATCTCATGATTTAGTGATTCATTCAAGGAAACATCTATAGTGAGCCTTAAAAGTTCTTATCCTAAGGAATCATGTTTTGCATACCTTCATCTTGCACTTGTGCAATGATGTCTTTATTAGCTTAATAAGAGATTTTTTGTATTTTATTCTTTGGTCTAGTGATAGCTTTTGGGGCTAAAATGCACATTGGATACTATTGCAACATTTTTAGTTTGTTTATTTTCAGTAGTTATTAATCTTCTTAAGGATACCTCTAGGAAATTCACCCAACCTAGGCCTAACTGAGTCCAAAGCAAAGCATTGAATACCCACTTCCCAACAATTGGGTCTTTAAATCACCCACATTCTATTGATGAGCTGAGCAATCCCTCTTTAGGATGACATTTCCTTGGTTTTGTAGTGGATTGATTCCTCAAAGAGTGTGGACAACAATTTTGAGAGCCAACAACATTTGTGCTCTTACCGGTGATGACAACTCGTACAAGATTATTGTCATCACAATTGAAAGTGATCTAGGAAAAAGGATGAGATTTATGGTGTAGCATTGAATGCATTGACACTCCTGTTTTTGGTTGGGATGTACATAAGGGTTTATGTAATAGTGAACCAAAAGAAAGAGAAGATGCTTGCAATAAGGTTACAACTACTTCCTTTTTGCTGGCTAGTCACTATGTGTACTTGTGAGGTTGTTAAGTTATTCACATTGTGTATATGTATTGTATGCATGAGCCAGTCACATTGTGTATATGTGATGCATGCATGAGTTATTCACATTGTATTATGTAGTGTATGCATGAGCTAGTCACACTATATATATGTGATGCAGGCATGAGTTATTCACATTATGTACATGTGTTGTATGCATGAGCTAGTCACGCTGTGTATATGTGACACATGCATGAGTTATTCACATTGTGTATATTTGTTGTATGCATAAGTTAGTCACACTAGTATATGTGATGCATGTGTGAGCTCGTCACGAATACCTATGATGTGTGTATGAGTCATTCATACTGTGTATATGGGTAATTGTATGAGAAAAAAAATTAAATAGTAACCAAGGTGGTTATTACATTCTAGTATCATTCTCAAGGATCTTATGAAATTTATTTTTCCTTTTCATTGCTAGTTTGCCCCAGTTAATTGTTTTTTTTTTTAAATTTTGTACAATTGAATTAATCTAATTTCTCTTTCAATGGACCAAATCTTTTCTCAAAAGTTTGCCAGTTTTTGTCAAACACTGGCTCCAAACATCTTCTGAAAGTATTAGAATTAATTATTTTATTGTGAATAGCATTTTCCCCACATAATCAAACAGAAAAATAGTATTAGTTCTATATCATTTTATCTGGGAGACAGATTCTTACATAAAATTGCCACTTAATGTAAAACTGTATTTTAAACCATGTGGTAAAAGGGTTTTACTTCAGCCCATTTATCTTTTAAGACATAATTGCTTTTCTATAAAAAACTGCATTAAAATGTGTCCTTGAAAACCCTCAAGTTGGGTTTTTTTGTATATGGATGCATTTTCAGCAGTACCCAACATCCTTAAAATATTTTTCATCAAGGGGAGGAATGCAATTCCAATGGAGGTGACAGGCATTGGGGAAAATGCTACCAGAACCACCAAATAGCTTCAAACAACAATTTGTGGTCCACATGACCATCAAGTTCAACCCAACTAAGTGAGCTGAATTCATAGGAGGTTGGTTACTGTAGGAGAATGGAGGATAATTCAGAGACTTGAGTTTGCTGCTAGCTCAGACACTCATTCAATGTTTTAGGGGCAACCATAATGAAAAATATTATAAAAAGACTGACTAAAGACCATGATATATGTCAAGTGGAGACCTAGTCCCTATTCATTTATTGCAGTATAGATCAGTAAGGCGTAGTCCAATAGAGTATATTTGGTTATGTATGTGTGTCCCTAGTCACAAGGCATTGTGGATAGTTGTGTGTGTCCTTGTTCACAACTTTGACAGATGAACAGTTAAGAGTGTCCCTATTCATGTGTCCAGTGAGGCCATTTCCAGCAAAGAAGTATAGTGAGGTTAATCCCACTATGGTTTGTTGCAGACAGTTGTGTGTATACCTATTTGTAATTTTGAAGGAGAATAGTTGAATGTTTCCTTAACCTTGGAAAACAGTTAAATGAGGTCATATCTTGTTGGGGAGGCGTTGTGTTGTCATTCCCACTACTGATTGCAAGTATGTGGAGCTGTATGTATGTTTAAGTCCAAATGTGAAAACTATTATCTTCAAGTATGAGGACTATGATAAGGGGGGGGGTGTTAGGAATTTAGTACTATACATAATTACAGAAATCACAAGAAAATCATGATAAATCACAATTTCAGGCCATTCACCCCTTTCCCCAATTTTTTGAACCAAAAAATCACCAATTTCAGAAAAAAAAAATTGTAGACTAAGTTTTTGTCAATTTATTGTTGACCAATTAAATCACTGAAAATCACATATTCCCAATTTTGGTGATAAATATGCAAAAAAAAAAGGCGAGTTTTTACCTACTCCATGTTTTTTTTTTCGAAAAACCCTAACACTAACCAAATTTTTTCCCATTTTTCTCAATTAGATCATAAATTTTTGAAAAAATCTTTATCATTTGGTTTGCCAATTTAATCCGGAGGACGATTTTTGCTGCTATGGTATTATACATAGTTTATACTTTATACAATATATAGTTTAGTTAAACATTGTAGATACTAGATAGCTTTGGTATACTAGACCTATGACAACTAGCTTGGTTAGTAGATTGTTATTGGGCTCTTGAAAGGCTATAACAACATTCATCGAATAGAATCAGATGGAATAGAGTAAATGATGAGCAGAAGAATGATAAAGTTTGTATCACAAAAAGTAAGATTTAAGAAATTAAGACAAACCTTGTAATTGCATATACTACTCTCTTTAGTTGAATAAATTTAATTAGAGTGTTTCATTCCTGTGTATTGCAATATCTATTCTCTAACCAAATTATACACAATTACCTGATCGTGCTGTGAAACATGGACGCATTAGTCCATCTTCTGTCACAACCTCATACAAGGGATGCGATATTTGAAAAAACTCAGGCTTCCTTGCAGAGACAATGACCTGAGAAGGATATGCATAACAAACTAATGAGCACACAGAAAGACAGCAGTGCTAAACACCTTCAGAATTGCAAAGAAGAATTTTATTGGTTCTAACATTTTTGCAAATGGATTCCTACAAAATATATGTAGTTCACATGTCTTCAAATACTATAAAAAGCATTGTCATATGACTATGCTAGTGTTGATAACAATAAATATTCTGTATGTACAGCTTATAAAATGCAGCACTTTTGATTTTGGATCTAACCAATATCCTGAAAAATAATAAAATTAATGAATGTGGTAGAAAAGAAAACTCGCAATGATATACAACTTGACTCTAAATTGTTTTCTTGTCTAGCATTATATGTATATAAATTACAGAAACAAGTTTCAAACCATTTCAAAAAGATCACGCCAGTCCATATCATTGGGAAGAAACTTATTGAAGGCATGGTGCATCATTTTGTTCGTATAGTGGTAATCTGAATTTGTAATTAGAAGAAGACGCTTGCCAGCCTGGAGAGGAATCAAAATACAACCAAAAATACAAGTTATGTAAAATCAAAAGAATACTTTAGTATTAATAAGAAAGGAGACAAACAAAACCAGCAATCACCTCCTTCTGATCTAAAAGCGCTAGTGGAAGTTCTGGATCTTGCTCCAAAAAGCGCTCAGGTTCATTTATTATCTCATTCTGCAAACATGTTATTGTGGGGTTCTCATATTTAACTCCTGTGAACATGCAGTCATATTTTAGTCTCTTTGACATGTTTGACCAACATAGATAAAACCTTTACCTTGAGTTGTCCTTCCACGTGTGCTCTGAATAGAGCTCTAGCTACAACCTACAATAAATTTTTGCCCTATTAGATGTAGGAAGTGAAGTGAACAGTGTACAATATGCCACCCAGAATCTTAATTCAAACCAGTAAACTTCACATATGGTTCTTTACCAAATTTTTAATGTAACCTAAAAGTGACGAGAACAGTAGAGCAAAAGAGAAAATTGTCAAGCAATGCAAAGGAAATTCTCATACTTGGTAAAGTCCTTGATAATCAAGAGGTCCAACTTCTGGAGGGAGGGCTCCTTCATCCAGTCTGTCCACCATCTATATAGAAAAATTTAACAAGAAAAAATTTTAAGTTAATGTTGTCCAATACTTGACAAATTTCAGGCAATCATTTGCCACAATAGCAACAATTTTATATTCTATAACAAGTGGTTAGTCTTTTTACTTGGGGTAGAAATCACCAATGTGCATTTGAATAATTGAAGCATAAAACAAGCAGCATGCCAATTTTGGCACTACCTAACTAGCAATTAACATTCGAGATGGTGTGTGTGTGTGTGTCCCTCATTAAATGGGTAAGCGATAAATAGTTAGTGAGAAAAATGCAGCTTGTTTGAAAACTTTGGATGATATATGAAGCTTAACTTCAATGGAGCATCTTGTGGAAACCCAACCTTGGCTAGTGCTCGAGTGGTGAATTAAAATTCAAATAGCATCTTTATTAGCAGAGGATCTTTGTTCTTGGGTTGAAAGGCTAATAATACGATGGAATGGGATGTGGAAATATCAGAATTGAAGCATTACTAAGTGAGAAAAGAATGTTGGGCCATTGCAAAGTGTTATGAAAATTATGTAATCAACTTTCAAATAGACATAATAACTTGGACTTCAGCCACAGCCTATGTGAGATATGAATCTCTCCTCCTCGAAAGGGGAGGCTCTTCATCGCTTTAAGAGAAACAATAGTAAATCACAAAAGTAATTACACAATGTACACGAAATTCACGGAGTGGGGGGGGGTGTGTTACATTCATCCTTCTCTTTTTTTTCACAGAAGATGTTTACAATGCTTCACGTGTTGGAAGTTCCGAATTCTTGATAACTGGAAACGAACAACTAGCAGTAATGCCAATATCTCTATCTCGTCAAAGCGAAGCGTAGAGATACCAGAAGTAATTAATAACAAACAAATAAATTAAAAAGGGAAAGCTCACGAAGGCACAAAGTCGTTCCGTAGCTTTATCAATGTTGGATCTGTATAAACGTACCGTTTGCTACGTTAGAAGCACAAAGTCTTCTTAGACGCAACAATTCTTCAAACAGCATGAACGATTACAAGCACAAAGTCTTGTAGATCATCCAACAAAAGTGTTAATAGCACGAACGATTACAAGCACAAAGTCTTGTAGATCCTTCGACAAAGTATCTAAGAGTATGAATAATTACAAGCACAAATTCTTGTAGATTATCCAACAAGAACATGCAAGAGCATGAATGATTATAAGCGCAAAGTCTTATAGATCATTCAACCAATGATAAAAGAAATACAATGCAATCTAAATAACAAATGTAACACAAAGTTTACATCAACTACTTAGAGTCTTTCAGATTCCTTGAACTAATCACTACCAAATCAAATCAACTTACAGCTGCACGAATCCAACGCAAAGTTTGGCTTGCAATCATTCTCTTTATTAATTGAATTTCATTCACAAAGCATGAACGCAAAGTTTCACAAATTTGTTTCAAAAAGGGCAGCACTTCGTTGCAAAACACTAAAGGATCCCTTACAATGAAAATCCCTCACCTTATAGAGAAAGAGGGATG
>VDFB02119969.1:0-11934 GCA_007258455.2 Sequoia sempervirens | reverse complement strand
CTTGACTCGATCATACTTTCTTCAACAACCCGTGAAACACAAGGTAACATATGCGAAAGAAAAGGCGCATGACACATACACAATATCCATTCATTAATCACATATTTAAATCTATTTCATCATTCAAAAACTATATGTGATATACCAGTCATTTAGGGAGTCAACGGGGTAATAAATGTAGACAAGACAACACAATAGGCTGCAGGAACATGAAAGTGTTTTGCTATAGGATATCCCCATAAAAGGTTTCAAAAGAGTTTAAACAACCATGAATAACAAAAGTAAAGGTATTAAAATTTCATCATAATATCCAAACTATGAGCACATTTTGGGCTCATCATCTTCCCCCTACTTAGCCCAATGATGGTCCTCCAGCATTAACTTTCTTGGTAGTTTCTCTGAAATTAGTGGTTGCGGCATGACTCTGAAATGGAGCTCCAAACCTGTAATAAAATCCTCTGAAATTTTGGCACCTTTCATACCTACGGGCTTCCAAATCATCATTAAGATTTGTAGCCTGGTAAGGATAAAGGGGCCACATTAGCACAGGAGGTCTGAATGTCAATGGCAACCATAGTTAAAATATTTTTTGAAGTCCCAACTATATATATCTACTTGATCGTTTAAGAGCTGCTGTGAAATTTAGGGGACTGTGAGGCTCGGACCTTCTTAGCCCAACAGTTAATCTTTCCCACCTTTTCTCACTTCTGGTGTATGACAGTCTCCAAAACGAATATGATTGTTCCTGAAATTCATCATATACCTATTTCCTGAGATCAAATATTTTCATCCTGGCTGTATTATTGTGAATGCCATATGTCAGAGTAAACCAGGTTTTTAACATTGCATGGGGGTCTGAGCTTTGAGGGCGCAATGGAACAGGCTCATTCCTTTCAGCTTCCTCATATGTTTCCCATTGTCTGCCATAATTTGCTTCATTTTTTTCCCATGACATAAATGATCTCAAATGGATATCGCCAATATACAAAAGAGGGTTCCATTATGTTTCAAATGGAATTAAAAATCCATGCAAATAAAATTCACACAGAGAATTTCTTAACCAATTAGGGGCTACCTGGTATGCGTCATAGAATTCTTTAGCAGTGTGAAGTATAGGATCTTGATTTCTTGAAATTCTCATTAGTTGGAACCATAAGAATTGTTCCTTAAGGCACATAGCATAAACTCTGGGTGGTGGTCTGCATTCCATAATCTGACCAATTACTTTTAACATTTCATCCATTTTTCCTTGTCACTCAAGAATTTCCTATTTCTGACTTTCAATTTCCTTTTTTAGTTTCTTCCTTTCTATCTCCCATAGACTTTGTTGCATGTTAGTCTGGGCTAGGTGCTGGAAAGTCAGGGTTTGCAATGTAACTAGTTCCCAGTTAGCTTTGACATATTCCAGAAACTCAATAAAAAATGTCTTCTTATAAACAATAATGGCTTGACAAGTGGCAGGGGAAAATGTAGCTTCACTGGCCACATCCAATTGTTTGGTCTGTTCCTGCTCTTGCTGCAGTGGAGAAGATTGTGCTTCCTCTGAAATCTGCATAGTAGCGGCAGCCAAGTCATCAAGACTTGGTACCCCTTTTTCATTATGCTCAATTTCCCTTGTCTCAATTTGTTCCTCTTCAGGAATGAATAAACTCTATGCAGCATTCTCAGACACATTCTAAGAAACATCAAATTTAGACTCTACAGACCCTTCTAAAATTACAATAACCTCTAGTTGAGGTGAAGCAGGGGAGGTCTTACATTGTTTCTTTGTGAAAACTCTTCTTGGCACTGGTGCGACTGCAGGAGGTGTTCTTGTAGCCTTCCTCTTTCTGGTCTGACTAGAGGGTTCTGCCCTGCCAGAGGATGATGGTGAACTGGTAATAGCAACAGGTGTTGCTATAGGAGAGATAGCTGCAGGGGAAGATGCTGCAAGAGAAGGGCATTGCCTTTTCTGAGAATGAGGGTCAGATTCGGGGACCCTTCTGCCTTTGTTTTTCTCTTCTCTCTCCTAGTGGCAAACCTAGTTTGTACCCTAGTAGAGGATTCAGGTGTGAGAGCTGCAGGACCAGGTGCTACAGGAGCAGATGACCCTTGCCCTATTCTTCTACTGGTAGACACAATTTCTTCTTTCATTTTCTAAGGCCGTGGGGTATGTACCCTAGGGGGTTCTAGAATTTGCAAGCTCTTTTGGGCAACGAATTTTTGCCAGGAAAGAGGTGAGACATCTCTCAAAGAGCATTCAATCAATAATTTGATAAGGCCATGGTGAGCAATAGAATTATCTTTCCCCTCGTCTCCATGGGCACTTTGTTCCATAAATTTTAACAAGAAATTCGAACATTTACACCAACTCCATGCCTCATATGACTGGTAATAATTTGAAATGGTAAGAATGCGTAAGAAACTGTCATTGCCAAATAATTCGGGATTAAGTGTGTAAGCAAGCAGACTAATAAGGAGGAGGCAACGATATCGCTTTGCATCCCTCGCTTTTGAGACTTCCTAAAGGTCCATCGCTGGGTATTGAAAAATTCAACCCTTGTGGAGGTAGCATCCCAAGAAAAATTTCCAACGGCCGAAAAGCCCTAAGCATTTCAGCAATTCTGCCTTCATAACAACCTAAGTAGGACCCCATACAAAGAGCCTCCCTTCGTAGCGGTTCTCAAAAATCGCTGCTGTTCTCCCTATCAAAAAGAATTTAAACTCAAGTAGTTTAACCACCCATAGAGGCTAAATGCCTGGACTATTTGAGGATTTTTCAATAATAACTCATGAGCTATAGGCTCATGTCGCACCAGCTGACCACCCATGTTCGTAGGTTTTCCCCAGCTGAATTCAACCCCCCACTAAAAATTCAAAAATTTCCTCTTAGTTTCCCTTTATGTTCAAGTTTCTTCTTTGTCTTGCCGTCACATTTCTCTTTTTTCCAAAAATGAATATTTTTGAACAAGCGCTTTGATTGTAATTTCATAAGAAAACATGTAATGAAAAAGATATGTGATCATATTTGGAAAGTACCAGAAAAATAATAAAGAAAGGTTATTTGAGCAAATTGTGGCACGGGCGAAAAGATAGGTTTTTGAAAGTGGATTACCTCACCTCTACTTAGAGTATGACATGTCATCAGCTATGTACCAAAGAATAGGCAGATCGGGTAATAATGACTAGCATACCATAGCGAAATGAATAGAATAAAATAAATCAAATATGATAACAAAAGATATGGCGCATCTTTGATAAATGCACGGTTGAGAAAGATGACGCTCGCATGAGTTGACAGTTGGGAATGATATCATAATTAAGGGTGATGGATGAATGAGGTGGATGGGTGACGCATGGGTCGAGATGAATGGATGGAATGGACGGATGGATGATAAAGAAGTGAGATTTGGCGATAAATGAAAATGAAGAAAAAGGGGTTTCCTTAAAAAGAAAACCTTTATTATGAGCATGCTTTTCAAAATTATGGTGAATCTGCAGGAGAAAGGCTAAAGCCTTCGGCTACAGGAAGAGTAGCAGCAGGATCCTGAACGAATTGTTGCATGAATTCTTCTTTTAAGACTGGTTTATGGTACAACTGGAGGCGGTGTCCATTAACCAACAGCTTGAATCTAACATGATCAATTGTAACAAGTTGAACTGTACCATTAGCAAATACATTCTCAATTTCATATGGCCCCAACCATCTGGTCTGTAATTCTCTAGGACTGTCCTTATACCATGAGTCATAAGTAGAGCCCAATCTCCTACTTTGAACTTCTTCTCCTCAATGTATTTATCATGCCACCTTATTT
This sequence comes from Sequoia sempervirens, assembly GCA_007258455.2. Lineage (NCBI taxonomy): Eukaryota > Viridiplantae > Streptophyta > Pinopsida > Cupressales > Cupressaceae > Sequoia > Sequoia sempervirens. The sequence goes on along the minus strand of VDFB02119969.1, from coordinate 8,140 downwards.
GCTGATTCTGTATCATCTTAGTGTGCTGCAGGGCATGCTTTGGGAGTTCATCTAGAGCATTGAGCTATATGATTATGTATTTTTGTGCATTTGTTAAATCCATGTCCAGCTCCAGTGCTGTTTGGAGAGTCTTATGTTCAAATTCTATTGGCATCATAACTGTTTTACTATACACCATTTCAAAAGGTGTAAATCCTGTAGCAGTCTTCCAGGTAGTACGGTAGGCCCATATAGCTTCAGGTAACCTAGCGGCCTAGTCCTTCTTATGCAAATCTATAGTTTTAGTCAAAATGGCCTCTATGTCCCTATTGGTGACCTCAACCTAGCCATTGGCCTGGGGGTGATAAGGAGTTGATTTTCTGTGCCATATATTGTATTCATTGACTAAAGCTGTGATAAGTGTAGAAGTAAATTGTGCTCCCTGATCTGTCACTATCTCCCTAGGAACACCAAACCTAGTAAATATTTCCTCATATAGGAATTCAGCCACTTTATTATCCCTAGCATATTTCATAGGTTTAGCTTCTACCCATTTTTGTGACATAATCTGTGCACACAAGAATGTAGGACTTACCATTGGAAGGTGGGTCAATTGGTCCCACAAAATCTAGTCCCCATTTGTCGAATGGTGTAACTACAATTTGTGGAAATAGAGGCATTTCATCAGAGTGAGTTGGTCTTCCCATCCTTTGGCATCTGTCACATCTCCTTGTATACTTGGCTGCATCTCTATGTAAAGTTGGCCAATAGTAACCAGTATTTAAAATTTTCATTGCTGTCATTTTGGCAGCAAAATGTCCGCCACACGGATCATCATGGCTGGCATACAGTATATCATGAGTGTCCTCCTCTAGTACACATCTCCTCATAACGTGATCTGGCCCTATATAAAACATGCAATCTGTAATCCAAGAAAAGTTAAAACTTTTCTCTACCAATAATCTTTTTTCCTTAGGAGAGAATTGAGGAGGAGTTCTTCATGTTGCCAGATAATTTGCTATATCAGCATACCATGGATGAATAACCTTGATTTCGAATAGGTGCTCATCAGGAAAGGAGTCTTCAATGAGTGCAGAGTCATCTTGCCTTTGAATTCTAGAAAGGAAATCAGCAACTACATTGGCTTTACCTGGCTTGTCCACAATTGTAATGTCAAATTTCTGCATCAGCAATAACCATCTTGTCAGTCTCCCAGATATTGAGCTTTTGTTCATTAGATACCAGATTGCTGCATGATCAGTGTGGACAAATATCTGATAACCAGTGATATAATGCCTAAATTTATTAAGGGCGTAGATGATTGCCAACATTTTTTTTCTGTAATAGTGTATTTGAATTCAGCCCCTTGCATATTTTTGCTTATGTAGTAGAGTGCATGTTCAGTTGATCCATCCTTCTACCCTAGCACTACTCCAATTGCATAATCCGAGGCATCAGTATGAATATGAAATAGGAGTGACCAATCAGGTCCTTTTAGAACAAGTGCTTGTGTGGAGGCGACTTTCAAGTCAAGAAATACTTTTTCACATTTCTCTGTCCAAGAAAACTCCGCATCTTTCTTCAGCAGATTGTATAAGGGACCTGCTATTTGGGTAAAGTCCTTGATGAATCTTCTGTAGTATCCTGCATAGCCTAGAAAACTTCATACCTCCTACTTAGTAGGAGAGGGTAACTTAGAGATGATCTCAATTTTAGTAGGATCAACTTGAATTCCTATAGCAGAAATATAGTGACTAAGCACTATTCCCTCCTGCATCATCATGAAGCATTTTTGACTATTCAACGATAGGTTGTGATCTTCACATCTCTGTAGTACTTTTTCCAAGTTAGCTTGAGCTTCCTCAAATGTTGTACCATAAACAATAAAGTCATCCATGTATATTTCCATGCAATCATATGAGATATCCGAGAAGATGCTTATGACTGCCCTCTGGAAAGTTGGAGGAGCATTACAGAGACCAAAAGGCAAAACTGAATAGGCAAATGTTCCCCAAGGGCATGTAAAAGTAGTCTTTTCCTGATCCTCGGGAGTAATCTTGATCTGATTGTATCCACTGAAGCCATCCAAGAATGAGAAGTACTTCTTTCCAACTAAATTATCCAAAACTTGATCAATAAATGGAAGAGGAAAGTAATCTTTCTTTGTTGCTAAGTTAAGTTCTCTGTAATCTACACATACCCTCCATTTTCCTCATTTCTTAGGAACAATGACCAATGGGGAAACCCATTGACTATCAGAGATTGGGTAGATAAAGCCAGCTATCAACATTTTCTACAATTCTTCTTTAACAATCTCTCTCAAAGCTGGATTGATTCTTCTTTGAGGCTGCTTGACAGGTTTGAAGTCACTGTTAATATATATGTGATGTGTACAAATTTTTGGGTCTAGGCCCTTCATATCTCCATAGTCCCATGCAAAAGCTGACTTATGACTGGTAAGCATTTTGATCATAGATTCTTGTTGCTCACGGGTGAGGTTTTTATTAATGCACAAGGTTTTTCCTGCAACTACCTCAACTTGGGAGGTTAAGTCTATCATAGATACTTCAGACAGAAATGGCATGTCTACCTCATGGGGTAGTAAGGTATGCAAACAATCTGTTGCTGTAGAATAATGAGCTGATGTGGACGGAGAACGAATATTCTGCAAGGAACATGGATTTTTCTCACAATGAAAGTATTCAGTACCATAGTTATTCAGCAAGATATTAGACAGTACATCTTCTTCTTCTTGGTGTGCAATGAAAGGCTCTTTGGTAATCATCATTAAATTGGCCACAGAGTTCACTTCTTCCTCTTCTCCCAAATCTGGCCAAGCAACATCTCCAGACTCAAGTTGGGGCAGTGCTGGAGAATAGAGGGTAAGTTTCTTTGTGCTATATCCATCAGATATTGTCATGTCACCTGACCTACAACCAATGCAAGCATCAGCAGTAGCCAACCAAGGCCTTCCTAGTATGACAGGGTATCCCCCCAATGATGCTTTTGGAGATAAGACCATGAAATCAGCGGGGTATTCCCAGGAATCCAAGGTGACTACCAGGTCTTCGACTACCCCATCAGGTTTGACAGTTGAGCTATCAGCAAGCTGTAATATTGTAGGTGTAGTCCTTATTTCTGAAATATTAAGTTTTACAACCAAGTCCTTTGTCATGACATTGATAGCTGCACCAAGATCTACTAAGGCATTCTTAATTTGCAACCCATTAACATTTATCTCCACAACAGGACTTCCTGGATCTAAATATTTTGGGATGCTAAGCTTCCCTAGCATTAAGTCAGAGAGTTGGCCTATTACATGGATAGTTTGAGGGTCTTTCTTTTTCCTCCCTGGTTTCTTCAAACATGCCTCCTTGATGGCCTTGCCATAGATAGGTACTTCTTTGATTGCTTGGAACAAGGGAATTTTCACACATATATGCTTTAGCTGGTCAAGGATATCAAAGGTGGGTTCCTCTTGTTTCTTCACATTTTCACCTTCCAATCTTTGTGGGAAAGGAGGGGGCACCTTATCAGATGACTTAGGTAATGATGGAATCTGAACTGGCTGATTTGGTTGGGCTTGGTCATTGATATCTTCTTCTTCTTGGTCAGTCTCCTCAGGTGGTAATTCTGAGATTATGGGAGGAGATGGTGTGGGAAGCACGGTTCCTGAACATAAATTAATATTATTCAGGTTAAGAGCATAGGCAGGCTGATGATTAGGATCAACAAAATAGACTTGTTGTTGCTGCGGTTGCTGGTTATTTGGATTAGGTGCTGCCTGAGCTGGTAGTTGGGTTGATTTTGGATTCTGACCTTGATTAGGTGCAGGAGGTGGCATAATGGATTGTTGTTGGGGTTGTTGCAGGAAACCTGCAGTTGGATTTGACCATTGTTGGCCTCCTCTCCATTGGTTAGGCTGCTGCCAATTCCCTTGTGGAGGCTGCCACTAATTTTGCTGAGGTGGTTGCCAGTTCCCTTGTGAGGCTTGCCAACGGTTTTGCTGGGCATTTGGCCAAGGGTTATTCCACTGAGGTTGGGAGTATGGCCCATAGTTTAGAGGGTACTGATTTTTCCATTGACTATTATATGAACCAAAATTTTGCAAAGGGTCCTAAGGCATACCTTGTCTTGGGGCCCATGGCCTCCTTTGTGCAACAAAGAAGACTTGATCATCATCACCTTCTATCATCTTAAAATCAGTAGGCAACTGCTTAGCCTCCATGTTGGCCACCATCTTGCATCTGCAGTCACGTTTCTTCTGTCTACAATGCAGACAAAACTCAGCCAAGATTGCTTCAGCTTCATCATGTTTCTTCCGAGCTTGCATAGTGTCCAGTTGTGTAGCTATATTGTTAATGATATCCTGCTTGAAATCGCATGTACTGAAATTTCCAGGATTCCATCCCGAAACCCCATCGAAGAAGATTTACCTTAATTATAGCTTGATGACCTCTACCCTTCTTCACATTTGCCGGAGTAATAAGACATATTTTTAAATATCATCCCAAGGCAGTTGGATTATATCACCTCCTCCCATCAGGTCCAGAGCATATATACAGGCATCACTAATTCCTCTTAGAAAAAGTAACTTCTGAGAGTCTTCATTAAGAGTATGGTTTGAGTTCTTTTTTAGAGAAAATAAGAATCTTGAAATATAATCCTCCTAAACTTTCATCCCTCTTTCTACTTAATCTGAATATATCATCTCCTTACCACCACTTTTACAATATTACTTATATTTCTCAAGGAATTTTCTTTGCATGGCTGCCCAACTATCAACAACACCTCTTCCCAAACTCATGAACCATCTGAGAGCTCCTTCTTTCAAGTGGAAGGAAACAACTTCAGCTTGTGACCATCTGAAGTATAGTCATAACTGTGACAGAGGATATCAAACTCAAACAGGAAAGTTTCAGGGTCCTTCGTGACTAGGCCATAGAACTTTGGAAGTAGTGAAGAAGGAATATTCTTAAGATTGTCAGTATCTCACTAGGGAACAATGGGAAACTCAAAGTAGGAGGTGGATTAGGTGGATTATTTTCCATATTGGCTTGTTGGAATATCAGAGCGAATGGATTTTCCTCAGGTTCTTCGTCGGCTGGGCCAAGTGGCAATTCAACAAACAGGTTTTCAGGGAGAAACCTTCCCAACGCGTCTCTTCTTCTATGCATGCAATAGAATGAATGGTGATTTGAAGGATTTTGAAAAAAAATTATTAACAAACTAAACTAATGCTAAAAATGACTTCTGACAAATTCTTAGCTTGACACCATCCCCGGCAATGGCGCCAAAAATGGTCGCATCCACAAAAGGATATGAAAATCACAGTAAAACCTATCCTAGGAATTGGACATTCCGGTGGTGACCAATATCTCTTTATGGAAATTCATTTACTTGTAAAACCAAGGAACATATACTTTGAATGGTGCAACACAATATATGCACTAAGAACTAGTTTCGGTCACAACTTAACAGAAATAAATACTTGGAAATAATTTTATCTACGCTACAGGAAGGCAATGCAAAGTTCTTTTAACTCAACCATGATTTAACAAAAACAAAAATCATAACAGCTACGACTGAGACTCAAACTATGAACTGGCCTTATCTTTGCGAGGAGCGAACCGCAGGGGATGGATTCGATGCTGCGGGGAACAATAACAAAGGCGAGGTTTGTCACGAAAACAAAAGATGAAATCCTAGCCGATGATCAACAAATAAAGAACAACTAATAGCAACTCTGGATACACCAGGTGGGCCCTCTTAGCAAGCATCTACTAATTACACAAGTGCTGAACTCAAAACTTCATCAAACTTTATTCATAAACTCAGAATGGTATACATTTCTTTGTTGATATGATAACTAGCAACAAACCCTGTCTCTTTTCATACAGATTCTATTTTTTATTATTATCATACTAACTCTTACATGATATCTGCTATCTCCCTATCACTATGCTTCTATCTAACTTCTAACCATCTTCTTGCTCATTCGTGCAGGAGGAGCACTTATTTAAAATCAGGAGAACAACTAACTAACTACCCCTAACAAAGAAAGACGTGGAGTAAAGAGTGTATCCCGAGGAATCAAGGAGCGGACTTCATAAATGAATTAATCCGTTCAACCCGATCCAGAGAGAATCTAGCGCTCCACTCTTTCCAGATTGACTATCATTAAAATTCCTTCCCAATGGTTTCAGTCAAAGAGTCTTCGCCAGAGCTTCCTCGAAGTCATGCAGGAAATAGACTTTACTGCAAGGTCGAGATTGGCTGCGCTTGACTCGATCATACTTTCTTTAACAACTTGCATAACACAAGGTAACATATGCAAAAGAAAAGGCACATGGCACATACACAATATCCATTCATTAATCACATATTTAAATCTATTTCATCATTCAAAAACTACATGCGATATACCAGTCATTTAGAGAGTCAAAGGGGTAATAAATGTAGACAAGACAACACAATAGGCTGCAGGAACATGAAAGTGTTTTGCTATAGGATATCCCCATGGAAGGTTTCAAAAGAGTTTAAACAACCATGAATAACAAAAGTAAAGGTATTAAAAGTTCATCATAATATCCAAACTATGAGCACATTTTGGGCTCATCAATCATCATCAAATATCACATAGGTGCCTAGCCCTGTTGCATGAAAGTTGTTGAATGGGTTATCATTGATGAATTAGTTGAGGAGTACCTCTACCTCTAGAGTTTGATCACTTGTTTCTTCTTCATCTTCCAGCTTCTCTACACAATATCTCTCCCTTTGCGCGAAAAAGGTATGTGTTTCTTGAAAACATAGGCTTGCATTGTCTTTGTTTTGGATGCAAATATTTTGATAGGATTTTCATCTTCGCCCCATTATTGGTTCTCAATATTAGGTGGGACCAATCAAGTGCTAAATATCAACCAAGCTTTGTGGTGAAATCTCTTGAAAGACACATTTTGAAGACTGAGAGAATGTCTATCACCACTATCTCTTGGGTAATCATTTGGCTTGAATGTGAGAAGAGGGTTAAAGAGAGATCTTTTATCTAAGTAACGATCGAAACCTTCTTCCCATCCAATTGCATGATTCCCTTCTCAAGGGGCTCATATTTAAGTTTCAGAGAATCAACCAATTGCTTTGGAATGATCACTGTACTATCTCCCAAATCAATATGTTGTTAAATAAAAGTTTATCTCCCACAATTAGTGTTAAAATAAAGGGTGTGTGCTTTGTCTTTCTCACCTTTTTCTCTTTTGTATTGTCTATGTTGTTCACAAAAGTTGTGGCTTTCAGAGATTTATGTTTCGATGTGGGTTTTGTATCTTTACTTTGATCACATGATGGAGTTGCATCCATCTACGATATTTTCTCTTCCTTCTTTAATACTTCCCAAATCAATGTCTTTTATTTAGGAATGGATATAACATCCCATAGGGATACATAAGAATGCACCTTATTCAGTTGAAATACCACATTGAGCATTATGACTGATGGACCTTGGGCTTAAATAGTGGTATCTCTCTCATCTTTGGAGGAAAATGATCCATCATGCATGGTCTTGGCACCTTATCCATCTCTTCATAGCTACTGAGTAGGTCAGCCAATGGGTTGTGGAGATTGATTTTCTTGTAGTGGCAGTTGATGTAGATGAGGATGTGACAAATATTTTTGTACATATTCTCTTGTGAGCCTTCTTTTAGATCTTATATTATAGTCTAACTATACTTGTGGAGAGCTAGTCATCTGAGCTTCATTCATGAATACTGCATATTCTTCCTCCATCCACAAAAAAAGTGCTTGGTCAGGCACAATATCTAGCTCTCACTCTAAAGAAATTCCTTGCATTTGTGCTCTAAAGTGCGAATTTTCTATTTTGGGAGACTGTATCCCTACACATTCAAGATCGCGCCCTTGCTTCTTTATTCTACTATCTGTTTTTGCAAATTTCCCCTCGAACAACTTCAGGGTATGTGACTAGCACTACTTGGGAAGCACCCTACTGATGTAGAGCAGGGAGGAGTTGTTGGTGTAATTAATATTTAATACACATTTGTATAAGTTTACTTAGGCATAGTTAATTCCTAAGTTATAGGTTTCATCTTTATCTTATTGAGCTATCTTGATGCTCAAGATAAGATTAGGGTTATGCATCTTTGCTTTT
>VDFB02119968.1:0-13823 GCA_007258455.2 Sequoia sempervirens | reverse complement strand
AGTTGTTAAGTTGTTTTAGATGTTAGTTATTAAGTTTGTTATATATTTTTGGTTAGATGTTTCATAGTTTCTTTACAAGCTTTTCTTCTTCAGCAATTTGCATGCTTCTTAGTTTAATTACTTCCATGCTTTCTAATTTAATTGTTATGCTTTTTAGGTTGATAATTTCCTACTTTATAGCTTAGTTATTTCAAGATTTCTAGGTAAATGACTTCCTAATTTCTAGTTTAGTGGCCTCTTAATTTAGAGTTTCATTTCAATTGTTCCAACATTTAGAAAATCTGAGAGAGAGAGTCAAGATGCCTTCTATTGCATATAGCCTTTGAACACTACCCGGTCGATATATTAATGCATTTTATCAACTAAAGAGATAGGACCTAATGACAACCTATCAATTTTTGGCACCTTTGTTGAGGAAGCTTCTTTTTCTAGTGTTAGTAGGAGATACCTTGAATACCTCTTTTAGGAACAAAAATAGTCCTTTGGTTTCTTTTTCTACATGGTCAAGAAATAAGCCTTCTTGGACAACTCATATGTTATCACTCTGCCCTAATACAAATATTTCTACTCTTTCTAGTCTGATTTGAAAAGTATATATAATTCATACCTCATCCTTATGCTGACTTTGAAAATATACATGAATACTTAAACTGAGCAATATTATTTCCTCATTCTCTCTATTAAGACTTCAGTAGACCACCTTAAAGGAAGAGGATCCAATTCTAAAAAATAATAAGTCGTAAGGTTATGAACCTAAGATTATTTTTGTTGAATCAATAAAGATACATGAAATAAGAAACCAAATCTAGAGGTAGTCGTGTCGAGAAAGGGTGTATACTGAAGCAAAAATAGTGCTAGAGAAGTCGGCACAGTAGTGTTAGAGGCATCGGCACAGTAGTGCCAAAAGCAATTAAAAATCCTTGGCCAAGGTAGATGCTTGTTAGGAAAAAGTCAGTATCCATGTACTAGATATAATCTGGTTAGAATGATCCTTTTGGATAGGAGGAACCTATAGAAGAGGGATCGACCAACAATATAGGTGCATGGACACCAGGATCAGAAACTTGATGACATCTAATCCTTGTTGATTTCCCTCAAGAAGGGTTGGGTTTCTTTAGTTGAAGAACACGGGAAGACCAGTAGGTCTTGGTTGGGTGGTAAAGCCCTTGATGATAATCCCATTTCCCCAAATGATGAAATAGATCAAGAATCTCTGCTTCAAGATGACGTCAAATAAAAAACTCTTTTGTGCTCCATTCCATGTATTTCTTGTTCATTTATTACTTTCTTTATGTAGTTGTATATTCATGGAAATGTTAGTTGATGAAATAGAAAATATAGTTAGTTGGTTATTTTCATTTGAATAAATGTTGAATTCTTAAATTAATTAAATACCTTGCAAACCCTAGTTTGACAGTTTTTCTATTAAGAGTTTTTGTGAATGGTAGAAATTCTTTTTCAGCTAACATCAATTTAGAAAATATATATATATATATATATTTGAAGTTAGTTACATCTTGAGAATTAGTTGGTGTAATTAATTAATTAATTATTACACTAGCATAGGATGTAGGTCTTGCATTTAATCATTTAGTCCTAGGTTGCAATCATTTAATAAATGGGATAATATTCCTTTCTAGTTTGTGGGGGATAAGATTCCTTCTAGAACTTATCTCCTCATTTAATGATCATCTAGATAGAGTTCACATGTTGTCACATTGTTAGATTATAACACTTGGCAACATCTCATGCATATTAGGGTTTTCCTTTGCCTATTTAATCAGGAATGTTGTTCATTTGTTATATATCAATATCAATATCAGATCAATCATATTATCAATAGAATCTTTAATCAGCATTCCATTGTTGCAACACTTCTCTTTGTGGTTGATTATCTTTCATGGCTAAAGTCTTGCATTGAAGATTCTAAAGCTTTAGGGGCTATGCAATCCATCATCTCAACATGGTATCAGAGCTAGTCCATTGAAACATCAACCCTAGATCCAAGAAGTTTGGAGTGCAAGATTCAAGCAGGCTTGAAGTTTTATGTTGCAGGCTAGTTGGCTCTACCCAGGAGCCAAGCTAATTTTTGGTGTAGATCAAGCTCTCTCCAACCTCTCCGGTATTGCATCGAAGGCCCCAAACCCCATAGTCGCTGTTCATTTGTCAAAATGGGAACATATCATCTGGGGGCCTTGAGGGTATAATATAGGGTTTGCAATTTTTTGTACTATCTGTACAGTTTTGTAGAAAAAAATCTTCCCTTTTAGTCCTCCATCAAGGCAAATTTTTTTTAGAAAAATAAAAAAAATTCTGGCTATTTTTCTGGGCATTTTTTATATAGTTATTGCAAAAATTAACTCTGCAGAGTTCGATCTACAAATATATTATATAGTCGGCAGATAAATTTTTCGTAGGCTATAGTCTTATTTCATCCATTGACATTCAAATCTATCGGCATTTTAAATTTAAATTGCAAATTGCAATATTTAAATTTTTTTTTGGTCGGCATCCTCGGTAAAATCCCATCATCTAGCGTCATCCGTGAGTCCAGCGGAACTTGTCGGCCGGGTTATTGTCGTCCTTTATTGTTGTCACTACTCGGCATTCATTCGGGCATTAGGTGACAGCTCGTCGCCACCGGCCCAGTCACCCGACCATCGAGGCCTCGGCACCACTCTCACAGGCGATGCTCTCATCAGCAAGCGTGGTTAAGCCCTAGTTCCATTGATCATAGGGGCTCAGCTATCTGCTTGGCCGAACAAACTTCTCGCCGACTGCATGCTGCTCACGCCGCAGCCGTGCCACTCGGTAGCCGCCATCCAGGGTAGAGCCTTTTTGCCAAGCTTCGGCCGCTACGATCCTCAATGTGATCGGGGGCTTATCTTTAGCCAAGGTGCCATAATTTTGCACCTATTTAGCCAGTCCAATTCAAATTGCAATTTATTTTCCGAATGCCATATCTTTGCGCCACGATATCAAAAATTTGCAACTAAGATATTGACGGAAAGAGAATTCAGAGCACTATCTAGTAGTGCCATCCATTTTGTAGGATTTTTTTGCTATAAATTTCTCAAGTCAACTAAATTCAACCCTCCATTCTAGACTCAAAAGCACATATCTTCGCATCAGATTGTCAGATTTCAGAGATTCCAGTGGCATTCGAGAGATATTTCAGTGCATTTTTTATCAGTCCAGTCACCTTCTTTGGTTTCAGCTCTAGGTATCCTTTTTTTTGGTTTTTTGATTCTTGAGACATCCTGAAGATTGAAGAAGAATTTGTTGATCTCAAACTCATATTCTCAGTTGCATATCTATTTGGAAGTCTTCTATTTGTCGTTGAAGGTCCGTTTCTTTGTTTTCTTGGAGAAATTTTCATTATGGGGCTTGCATATTACTCTCCTTCTTTGGTTATGTTGCACACAGGTAACTATTCACAATGGCGAGATGGGATCTGCCACCATCTTCCGTCACTTGATCTATTGCCTCATCTGTATGGTATAGTTCCCCACCCAAGTGAAGGTGTTCAAAAATTTGCTTGGAGTTGCAACAGGTACATTGTTTTGGAAATCATTGCGATGCAAGTTGATTGTGATGTTTTGAGATCTATTGATCATTGTGATTGTCCTCACATTCTTTGGACTAAGCTTTGGGAGATCTATGGAGATTCAGACACTCCACCATTCCCCGATGATCATGCTTCAAAATGTCATTCTTCAGATCAAGTACCCCATGATGCTATTGTTATGCAGGAAGTTGATTACCTTGATCTTTCTGAAGAGGTTGACAAGGTTCCTTTCGGTGCTTCTTCTTCATCCGAAACAGTTGGTATTCCTTCACATTCAATGATTCCTTGTCTAGAATCATTGATTGAGGCTTCCACCACCATCTCCATCCATTAGGACACATTCAGTTTTTCAAACTTGATATCACATGATGGCTTCGTTTAAGGTATCACTGACTTGGCTACTTCTATAGGTTTGGAGGACATTCTTGAGGGGATATCACTCCTCTATTCAGATTTGGCTTTGGAGAGTTATTTTGAGTCTCCTCATTCCTTTGTCTCAACCTTGATTGGGAATCTAGAGACTGTCTTGGAGGTGCTTGGTTTCTCTTCAGATATTTCATATCCGAGACTTCTTCCTTGTTATTCCATTCAAGATTTGAGGTTTCTTCAGCATCCACCATTGGATTTGCTTCAGACTTCTTTCAGTGGTTTTGAAGACACTTCATTCAAGGGGGGCTATTAAGTCTCCATCACATCCATCATATCCATTCTATCTTTGTCTTTGGATATTGTTACATCAGTTTCTGCATCGACCTGGTTTGTCACTCTCTTCATTGATTGTGGCATCTTCATCTTCAGGCAGGGAGACATTTGAGTAGAGTTCAGAGACATCATCGACATCCATCTTCATCCTTCCTTCAATTCCTATCAGGAATGGGAAGCATCTTTGCACTACTTGATTGGTTTGTTTTCTTCGAGAAAGGGAGACAAGTTGTTTGTTGACATTGGATTCTATTTTGTCTTCAACCACTTACCATCTTTGCAGGTGATCACATCTTCTGGGGGGCTATTTAGTCTCTCTATTGTATCCATGTGATAGATGGTGTACTTGGGGGGTATTTGGGAGTCCTCCATCCTTCCCATCCTATCTCACATTTTTTTTCATCTCCTTTTTGGAGAGGGGTTTTGTTCCCACTTGGTTTTCCCCTTTTCTCCGGTTGTGGGAGATTTTCTACATCTTCATGTACATGGGTACCTAACATGGCCCTGCGTGGCTGGGACCCATCATCACCTTATAATTGCATTTTCCTCCTAAGTTACACTTATGGGGGGTGTTAGTGTAATTAATTAATTAATTATTACACTAGCATAAGTTAACTTAGGTCTTGCATTTAATCATTTAGTCCTAGGTTGCATCATTTAATAAATGGGATATTATTCCCTTTCTAGTTTGTGGGATAAGATTCCTTCTAGAACTTATCTCATCATTTAATGATCATCTAGATAGGGTTCACATGTTGTCATATGTTGTTTGATCTAGACACTTGGCAACATCTCATGCATATTAGGGTTTACTTCTTGCCTATTTAATCAGGCATCTTGTTCATTTGTAATATATCATATCAATATCATATCAATCATATTATCAATAGAATCTTTAATCAGCATTCCATTGTTGCAACACTTCTCTTTGTGGTTGATTATCTTTCATGGCTAAAGTCTGCTTTGAAGATTTTTGGAGATTTAGGGGCTTATTACAATCCATCATCTCAACAAGAATTAGTTGCAAAACCCTAGTTATAGTTGATTTTATAATTGTAGATCTGTTAGGTTGTTACATATTAATGCATTTTATCAACTAAAGAGATAGGATCTAATGACAACCTATCAATTTTTGGCACAGCTGTCGAGGAAGCTTCCTTTTCTAGTGTTAGTAGGAGATACCTTGAATACCTCTTTTAGGAACAAAAATAGTCCTTTGGTTTCTTTTTTTGCATGGTGAGGAAATGAGGCCCCCATAGAAGATTCATACCAAAACCCCCCCCAACTGATGTACCAACCACAAGTAGGTAGGAAGAAGTCTCAAATCAAGAACTTACTAAAGAATTGATTGAGTAGGATCAACCTGAGACCTTCCCACATACCCTAGAAAGAGAACACGTAGTTGTAGAGGAGCGTATTCCTTTGCAAAATCCAGAGCCTCACCCAATTAAGAAAATTTTTGAAGAGGACCACATCCCCTTCAACATCATGGGTGGCCCTAAAACTGTCGCTAACCCTCCACCCCCGTGGACATTCACTTATCCTATTGCTATTGATGCAGATGATGACACGACTATGAAAACTATCTCGCCGACCTTCCAAGGTTTATCTTCCAAAGACCCTGACCAATTTTTATTTGAGTTTAAAGTCTTGTGTTAGACATATGACTACAAGAATGATAACCAAAAACTCAAATTTTTTCCCTCTACTCTAAAATACTCAACCATGAGCTGGTTTATGGGATTAGCGTCACAGTCGATAACCTCCTGGGATGAAATGGAGTCTACCTTTTTTGGAAAAATACCAGAGTTACTATAGGGTCAGTGATAGGAAAGAATAGTTGTCCAAAATAAGGAAAAACAACGATGAAAGTCTACAGGATTACCTAAATAGGTTTATCTTCTTATCTAAATGATGTGGTGGAGAAGGCATAAGCCTTGAGATTCTGAAGACCCTATTCCTTAAGGATTTTGATGACGATGCTTGAAGGAGCTTGGATTTAATAGGAAAAGGAGACGTGTCCCAATTGGGACTCAATGATATTATTGAATTGTGTCAGAATTTCTCTCGTACCCGATGAGGTATCTAAAAGTCTACTCTCTTTAAATGTTCCAATGAAATAGGAAAACTACGTGAGGAGATAAGAAACCTTAAGAATGGAATTCTTGTTCAACTAAACACCACGTTAGATGGAATATAGGATAAAACATGAAATCCTGAGGCCTTGTCCATTTACTACCCCAGGTACTGAAACAAACATTTGCTAAGGGAATGCCCTTTGGAAAAAGTTGACAAAATTGATGTTTGTTAAGTTTGTGACAAGAGTCATCCTATTGATCAATGTGAGATTTTGAATGCCATCAAGAATTCTAAGAAAAGAACATCTTTGTTTGAGGAAGATATCAACTTTGTAAATCAAAGAGCAAGAGGGAGTTTTTCCTATGGCCAAAATTCAAACCCTAACTGGAGACCTTAAACCAACTGGAATAATAATTAATAGGCAGCACCTTGGCCTCAAGCACCACCTCAAGCACCCCTTAATTGGGGAACTTGCCCTTGGGGACCACCTGAATGGGTGAACCAATCTTGGGGAAACCCTCAATGACCTAACTAGACTCAACAATAGTGGTATCCTCAAAATCATATTCCTTAATGGAATCAACCTTAGAATCAATTTTATAATAGTCCCAAAAGGATGCCTAATCAAAAGAAAAATATTTTACCAACTCCCTAGAACACTCAACAAAATGAATAAGTTAATCAACCACAACTTCTAGCGCAACCTATTCCTGTATAAGAGAGAATTTGCACCCTAGTCACAATTCCCCTTTTTTCCTCTTTACACTTTAGAAAACCTTAGTCAGAGGCTTAATTCACTTAAGCCAGCTAATGGCAGTCCACTTGGCACCTATTTTGTGTGTCAGTGGAGGCATTTCTATTGGAGACACCCGCATGGGGAAAAGAAGTCCATGCGGCGCACTTACATCCCTAGTAGATTCATGCGGATCAGCTAGCAAAGGTGTTACTCTTCCCATTGGCAGCAAAGTTGTAACACCTCCTTCAACCGACTGACCTGAATATGGTCATTTTCTTTCTCATTCCTTCATAATCATTCTTTGAACTTGCATTTGGAGGTTGGAAGAAATCTTAGACAGACTTGGCTCTCATACTCTCACTCTCACAAGCTCACTTCCAAGCATTCCAAGCATTCCATAGTAGCAATATCACACTCCATCACGTCGATAGAGCAAGTTTGGGACCACACCATTGTGGCAAAGGCTTGAGTTCCTCTCATTTCTCCCCCAAGCATCCTTGAGTTCTCTTGGTGGAGGCGGTAAGATTCCCTCTCCTATCCTCTATCATTTGGTTGAGTAGCATAGTATTGTTTGTAGTGCTTATGTTTTTGTCATTTCTTTATCTTTCTTGATTGCGTAGTGAAAGCCTAAGTGTCCAACATTCAAGCTTCCTATTCTACCATGAAACCTAAACCTACTAGATATATGATAGGAAGAAGGTTCCCAGGAGATTCCTCCTTGTCTCAAACTACTGCAGCTTCCCCTCGCCCTAAAAGTGGCGAAAAATTTTGTTGTCTAGGCTCACCGGTGACTCTTCTGTCACTCCTGACTTGCTCCCCGCTCTCACACATGAATCCATTCCTCAGGGTCATAGTGGAAATTCTATGGTTGACCAGAAAATCTTTTCCCTACACAGCTCGACTTCCTAACTCCAAGAGTGGTAGAAACCACCTTGCGTGTGAGAGCAAGCACCAACAAAAGGCTCTCCTAGCTGAGCAGGCCACTTCATAATAGAAGGATGAAGAAGTGACTGCCCCTGCTTTAGGGCCCTCTGTAGCGTCTTCTTCCTCCCCTCCTATTGTGTCTCTTCTGCAATCCACTCCTGGCTTCGTTGCAAGCAAAAATGCCTAACCCTAAGCGAGGGTATAGATGTTTATTGTGCTCCTTGTGAGAATACCTTTCTTTGATGTTCATCCCCGGATATTGACCCTTTCCAAACTTGTGGATATGGTTAACACTTCGGTCATATCCACTGTGGTTCTATCCTCCTCCTCCTCTGCACCTCTAGCTTCATCTACGGGGAGTTCATCTCCTCTTGTGAAGGAGGTGGAGACTAGTCCTTCTCACGATAAAGGATGTAGGAGGATCCAACCTTCGCAAGGTGGCCCTATGATGACCCTATTTTTCCTTGTGACCCGGACCTATCCTAGATTCTCACACAGGAGTTCATCACCCGCCACGAGATCGTTAGGAAATTGCCCGATGAGCCTCGGGAACAACCTATCACGCTATCTACTACTAAGAATAAGCATGATGTCAGGTAGGATGCATGTTTAATTCTATGGATGAAGTCTCAACCCTATCAGTGATCTTCACAAAATCATTGACTCTGACTCCACAAGAGCTCCATGGAGAGGACCTTGAGGGGTCCTCTTCCTTGTCCCTTGTTGTGGGAGGGTCAGATGCACCTCCTCTTAACATTCTACATTTGCAGACTCATCCACCTTCCCCTTATGAGAGTTGGATTGGGAAGCAGGCGACCTCTTAGCTAAGTAGTGTTAGGAGACCCTCTTCTTAATCTTGTGTCGTATGTGTGTATTTTTTAATGTGTTCCCCTATAGTCCTTCCTTTATGTGCCTGGATGACCCTCGTCACCCTTGTTGGTGCTTGGATACAAGCATGGTTTTTGTGTCGTGAACCTTCTTCTATTTGTATCATCGTTCTTCCATGTTTTTGCTTGATTTTTGACAAATTGGGGACGATGCAAAGCGTTGGGGGCATTTAGGCTCCCTTTCCATGTTGACTCAATTTTTTATTTTTACTTTGTCTTCTCGTGCATTCCTCACATGGCCTGATATAGTAGGGGATTGATGACAGTTCATTTATATACTATTATACATACTTATATATATTTATGAGCAGTTCTAACCTAGAAATATCAGGCTATCCCTGTGTTCTATGTTTGTGTTTTCTTTTCACTTTCTTTATCTTTCTCTCTTCTTTGTTTGAGTTGTCCCTCCTATGTATGACAACGCTCTCCTTTAACACTTCGACTTTCAAAAAATGAATTCGCCGCCAACGAATATCTTCTTGAAAGTCTTTACAATACTTTTCCTTGGAAGTGCATTCTCAACTTAGAACCCTAACGAAATGTGTTTCCTTCATCACAGGTTCATAAAAAAAGGACTTGAAGATCTTCCTCCGAAGTGGGAACTATTTTGACTTCCCCTCGTGTGGGGGCATGACCTTCTTTTCGAATTCCTTGATGAAGTGAACATCTTTCAAAAGGATTCCTTGATGACGAATCGATCTAAGATGAACGATAACTTTTTAATTGCGTGTCCCTTGAGTGGACCCCCTTTCTTTTCCACAGCGGGTTCCCCAAGGACCCTTTTTCAAAAGCCTTTGTAGTGAATGGATCTTTTCACGTCTAGCTCGGGGGCAACCTGACTAGGCTCATTCCATTTTCCCTTTTAGTCTGGCAGGGGAAGCGACTAGACAATTTTCAAACAATGTGTCCCTTAGTGGACCCCTCTCCTTTTGAAGGTTCACGAGGGACCCAGCAGAGAATTTTTAGTCTATGTGTGACCACTTTTAGACATGTTTATCTACAAAGAGTAGATATATCCTTTGCTTTAGATGCATCTATCTATAGAGTGAGCATTATCAAAACTTTATAAATGTTCTATCTATGGTAGATATGTCACCAATTTTAGATGCATCAATGCGTGAGTGGGCATATCTTTACCTTTATAGATGCATCCTATCTGTGAGGTGAAGCGTGTCGCTTTCCTAGATGTCTATCTGTGGATAAATGTACTCAATCTTTAGACATGTTCTATCTGCTTGGTGAACATGTCACCCACTTCTAACTGCTTGAGTCCACTTCCTTGGGATTCATCCATGCAAGGAACCTTGTGGGTTTTCCTTGTAATTTCTTGAGGCACAATAAGGGTGCTTTGTTGTTCCAACATCATGGATTCTGAGCAACTATGGAGTCCTTTATTTTCCACAGCATCTTCAAGTTTTCGGATCATGGTCTACTTCCTCAATGGTTTAGGTATCACGTTTCTAACCTACTCTCTTCTTGATCTACTTTACCGAGGCACTCCACCAATACTTGTGCTTGCTAAAGTGGGGAAAATGTAAAGAGTGAATTTTTCACCTAGTAATTCCCTTTTGCCTCTTTACAATTTAGAAAACCTTAATTGGAGGCTTAATTCATAAGCGGTGATGGCAATCACTTGAATTGCCCATTTTATGTGTGATGGAGGTGTCTCTATTGGAGGCGCCATACAGTCTGTGAATGTCGGTAGCGGTCTTCGTCCTAGTAGATTCATGTAACTCATCCGGTGAGGCATTACTCTTCCCATTGGTAGCAAAGTTGTAATGCCTCCTTCGATCGACCAACCTGAATATGGTCATTCTCTTTCTCATTCCTTCATAATCAATCTTTGAACTTTCATTTATAGGTTGGAAGAAATCTTAAACAAACTTGGCTCTCATACTCTCACTCTCGCAAGCTCACTTCCAATCATTCCAAGCATTCCATAGCAGCAATATCACACTCCATCACATCAGTAGAGCAAGTTTGGGACCACACCATTGTGGCAGAGGCTTGAGTTCCTCTTATTTCTTCCCCGAGCAACCTTAAGTGCTCTTGGTGGAGGTGGTAGGCTTCCCTCTCCTCTCCTCTATCATTTGGTTGAGTAGCATAGTACTGTTTGTAGTGCTTTTTTTGTCATTTCTTTATCTTTCTTCCTTTTGTTTCTCGTGGAGGTGGGAACACCTAAATAGGGGTTTGACTGAGGCAAACCCCTCTATAGCCACCCCCCAACATTCTCTCTCTTTTTTTGTGTAGGTGTACAAGCTCTTGGAGGATCAGCTGGTGAATGAGTTCATTGGTGAGATTCTCCTCATTCTCATCACTCTTGCTTATTTACTTTACAACATTAGAGAATACTTTGTTTACTTGCTAGTATCATTCTGGCCCTTTAGTTAAATAGCTAGGTTTTTAGTCATTTTCATGAGTCTAACCTTGTCTTTGTTGTAATATGACTGTACAGACTACAACGCATTTCTAAGATGCTAGCGCATCACACTATCATTTGAAATCTTCGCCAATGTCCTCAAGAAAAGAGCTCCCTGAGGCATAGAGTTGGACCTAAAAACTGGCTCACCTAGCCCCACCTTGAAACTCAGGATTGCAAAGTGGTTCTAGGATTCCATAATACTCATCATTCTCACCCTCATAATCCTAAACAATACACTTAGCTGAGGTAAGTTAGGGAAGCCTCTCACATCTTGGCCCTCCGTGACCTAGGGTATGGCATGTGGTGGTCCCTCTCTCTTATAGTTCTGAACCAAAAGAACAACTATTGGAATACTCCAATGTATTCCACAAAATGGGAAAATGTTACTAGACTTAACGCAATACGTTGCGGAAACTTGCAATTAAGATCTAGAAAAACACTTTCGCAGCCAACTATTGAAGAAATTTTGGATAAGCCTATCAAGGAATCTACTAAGACAACTAAAACAACTCCCACATCCATAGACCAAGCCCCAGAAACTACTCAAAACAAGCATGACCCACCATCTTCAATTGGAGCTTCCAACCTACCTCAGGAGGAGGGGGGTTAATCTCCAACTGATCTTTTAAAGGATTCCACTCCTAAAGACAAAACTAAAGAACCTTTTTTGGAGCATCTGAAACTAATCACCATGAAAGATACTCTAAAAATGTCCACACCCATCAAAACTGCATTGATACAAGAAATAAAACTGTTGCAAATTGAGGTTCCTTTGCTACAAGAAATTAAGGAGATTCCTAAGTTGAATCAACTAATCAAACAATTGTGTATCAAAAATATAGGGAGGAAACCAAAATGAATAAATACTATCCACATAAATGGTTATCTAGCTAAATTTTTGGATGGAAAGACTGTTGCTCTGGAATATGATGATCTAGATAATCCACTTATAATAGTAATAATTAACAAGGTAGCAATACCTAATGCTTTGGTGGACCTCAGAACAACCATTAACATAATGACTATTGATGTGATGGAAAAGTTGGGACTTACTAATTTACATCCCACAACTATAGTCTTGCAAATGGAAAACCAATCCATGGCTATTCCCAAGGGTGTCATTAAAAATGTTCTTGTTAAGGTGGATGGATGGGAATATCCAGTGGATTTTCAAATAATTTAGTCCCTTACACCCAAAGACGGTTATCCAATAATAGTTGGAAGACTATGGCTGGCTACTATTGCAGCCAAAATTGACTACAGAAAAGGAGGAATGACCATTTCACATGGTCCTAATAGCAAACATTTTTTTTGTAACCCCCTACCAAGCTTGCTAAACATAATAAAGTATGAGTTGATGAACCAAAAAGTCCAAACAAACAAGAAAATTTGGCTTCACTGGCCATGGTAGTCATCAAACAACATGGTGAAGAATTAGAGGATGAATTGGAAAACAAAATGGAAAATCTTACCATGGATTTCAGTGATGAGAAGATATTGGACGTAGAAGAGATCTTAGGACAACCAATCAACGTAGACCACACTAAATTTGATAATGCCAGTTTCATGGGATTACCTTGTCCTTTGGAAAAATTAGTTCCAAGAATGTACCATTTCTTTGCAGACATTGGCAGACTTCATAAAACCATACCTCATATTTGTCCCCTTAACACTTTAACAAGGCCTATATACACTGTCACATCCAACCATCTGGGTGTTAAAACCATTATGTTACTGCTAGGAAAAACTTTGAACATTAACAACTGGTTGATTGACCCAGAAGAAAACAAATTGTTTGATATCCTAGTGAATAGATCTAAAGATTTTGCTTGGGACTACACAGATATGAGAGGAATAGACCCAAGTTAGTGTGCTCACCATATCTATTCCGAGGATGTTCAACCTGTTCGCCAACCACAATAAAGAATCAATCTTGCCTTGAAGTATATCATTAAAACTAAAATTGAGAAACTCCTACAAGTGGGGTTTATTTATCTTATTTCTAACAATAAATGGGTGTCACCTTTGGTTGTGGTTCCAAAGAAAAATGGAAAATGGAGAGTTAGGGAACTTAACAAAGCAACACAGAAATTACTTTCCCCTACTGTTTGTAGACCAAGTTTTGGATAAATTGGCTAGGAGAAAATATTCTCATTTCTAGACGGATTTAGTGGTTACAACCAAATATAGGTAGCAGTAAAAGACCAGGATAAGATGACTTTTACTTGACCCAGGAGACATTTTCATATCAATTTCTTCCTTTTGGGATATGTAATGCTCCTGTAAATTCCAAAGAGTTATCCTAGCTATATTTGTTGAGTTGGTGAATGAGTGTGTGGAAGTTTATATAGACAAATTTACTATATATGGTTCAACCTTTGATGAAGCCCTCCAAAATCTAGACAAAGTGTTGAAGCACTGTGAGGATCATTGTTTGTCCCTAAGCCACGAGAAGTATCTAATAATGGTATACTAAGGAATAGTGTTGGGACACCATATTTTAGC